>VTPC01087319.1:0-15437 GCA_011009095.1 Ignelater luminosus | reverse complement strand
AGGTTAGTTTTCAACTTAAAATTTTATATTCATTATAATTTTATGCTGAAATAATATTATATTGCATTACCAACCTTCAAACACGTGCCATATAGCCTCCAAACAATAAAGAAATGTTGTAATCACAGATAAATCCAAACACTGCACAGACAGCACACTTTTGCATTACAACAGGCTGCCCCTGCTAGGAGTTACTTGGTTTGCAATAACGAAATTCCCTACTAAAAATATTCGTGGTTTGTTTTTCCCTTTTGTTCGATGATTTAAATTTTTTGGAGTTATGAGGTTTGGTGAAGTTGTGCAGGAACCATAAACGAATGCAATAGCATGAAAATCTCAAAATCGTATTTTTTGGAGTTACGTGGTTTGTTAATTAGGACAACGATGTATTAAATACTAAACCAATAAAAAACCAAATAAATAAACCACCCTGGCAAAAAAAGAATAGAAAGAAAAATAGAATATTTAAAAAGTGATATTGGAAAATTGATGGCTTTTAAAAACACTAATAGCTTCAAAAAGCTTGAAGAAAAGTTAGAGCAATTCTAAGCAGTTTTGACCAAACAATTACTATAGACTTTATAATAGATCAGAAAAAGCAATTATTAAAAGCACTGACCAAAAGAATTAGGAGATACAAAAAATCATACAATAGGAAGAGAGACAACAAACTTTTTGAAAGCAATGAAAAGCTTTTCTATAGAACATTAGAGCAGAAAACAAGTAATATAGAAGATTACCCCACCAAAGAAGAAATAGAAGGATTTTGGTCAAATCTCTGGTCAAAAGAAGGAAAATATAATAATGACGCCCGTTGGATTAAGGATGAAGAAAATTCCAATAATAATATTCCAGAGATGCAACTACAAGAAATAAATAAAAATGATGTAAGGTTGGTTATTCAACGTACTAGTAATTGGAAAGCACCTGGAATTGATCAAATTCACAATTATTGGTTAAAACAATTCCCATCTACTCATGAAATGATTGCTAAACAATTTAACTACCTCTTAGAGAATCCATCAGAAACACCTTTATTCTAATACAAGAGCTGACTAGTCTTATACCAAAAATGACCATAAGATAGATCCCGCACAATATAGACCAATTACATGTTTACCAACAATGTACAAGCTATTTACAGCTATAATAAAGCAAAAAGTAACAGAACATCTAACAAATAATAATATATTAGCAAGAGAACAAAAAGGTGCCAAAGGGTGTAAAGAACAACTAATAATAGATAGTGTTATAACGGAGCAACCTTTACATATAAAACGTAATCTACAAGTAGCTTACATAGATTACAAAAAAGCTTATAATAGTGTACCGCATACATGATTAAGAAAGGTTTTAGATATTTACAAAATACATCCTAAGATTTCAAATTTCTTAAAAGTAAGTATGTGCAAATAGTCCACAACTCTCACATTAATTACTGGAAACAAAGTCATAACATCTAAAGAGATAACAATAAAGAGAGGTATATTTCAAGGCGATTCGTTAAGTCCAGTATGATTATGCTTGGCACTTAATCCGTTATCCACATTATGAAATAAAACGAAATATGGCTACAATATAAAGAATGCAGATCAGGAGAATTACCGTATTACACATTTAATGTATATGGATGACCTCAAACTGTATACCACCAATATGCAACAACTACATTATTTGATTGAGGTAACAGAAAATTTTAGTCAAGATATTTGCATGGAATCTGGAACTGATAAATGCAGAACGAATAGTATTATAAGAGGAAGATACAACGAACAACCTAAGTATAGATTAAAAAGTGATAAAACCCATATACAACAAATGACATCAGAAGAAATGTACAAATATCTAGGATGTAATCAGACAATTAAATTAGAGCATAATACCATTAAGTCACAGTTAACAGAACAATATAAACAACGTTTGCATAAAATCTTAAAAACAAATCTACTTGCTAAGAACAAAATTAGAGCTATTAATAGTTACGCTGTACCTCTTTTGACGTATTCATTTGCAATAATAAAATGGAACCACACAGAGATTGAACAATTAAACAGAATAATGCGAGTGATGTGTTATAAGTACAGAATGCACCGTGTACATGCAACAAAGGAAAGAAGGTGGTAGAGGACTGGTAGATGTAAGAAACATTTATTTTGACCAAATTCACAATTTGAGAGAATATTTTTATAAAAATCAAAACAACTCAGGATTATATCAAACAATCATAACTGCCGATGAAAACTATACACCATTAAGATTACGTAACGCAGATTATGACCACAAAGTGAAAAAGAAAATAATAAAACTAAAAAAGAACAATGGGAAAACAAGCAACTTCATGGCCAACATCCCTACTATTTGAAACAAGAAGATATTGACGAAGTAGCATCTAACATGTGGCTCATGAAGGTAGATTATTTCCAGAAACGGAAGGATTTATAATTGCCATTCAGGACAAAGTAATTAATACAAAAAATTACAGAAAATACATTCTACAAGATAAGACACTAACTGATGATAAATGCCGAGTATGCAATCAACAACAAGAAACTATAGAACACATAATAGCAGGCTGCTCAATACTTGCTTCTACAGATTATATTCGTAGACATGATAATGTAGCTAAAATAGTACACCAACATCCTGCTCTTCATCATAATCTCATCGAATCTAAAGTTCCTTATTATACATATTCTCCGGAAATACTTTTAGAAAATTCTAGTACTAAATTATATTGGAACCAATCAGTTATTACAGATAGAACTATAAATTACAATAAACCTGACAGTATTTATGAATAAGGTACATAAAAGGACTTATCTTATTGAAATTGCTGTTCCACTCACAAACAATTTACAACGCAAGCATACTGAAAAAATTCAAAAATATATAGAATTAGCTGCTGAGATAAAAGATATGTGGGAACAGCGAGAAGTTATACCACACACATTACATCGAGCTATTCAACAATTACAAATGCCTGAAATGATATATAAAAAAATGCAGAAAGCTGTGATTCTTGACACCTGCGCTTTAACTAGAAAGTTCCTACAACATTAATAACTAGAACGTATCCGTTAACAAAACATTTATTTAGAATTAATAGGTTTGATGGAATATCTTTACTTGAATCATATGCAACTCATTGATTCTAAGAAATATTGATTCTAAGACTTTCATCTATTACTATTATTTAACAGTAGATAAATATAGTTAATTTAAGTTTTAGCTTGAGATGTCGCTTTAACTAATGTGTCCGGTAAAATCGAGAATAAAGAATAATAATAATAATAATCGCCTTTATTGAAAACAAAACAGAAAAATACAATATTGCAAAAAAGTAAAATACAATATCTATAGCCTCCTGGCGAAATCTAGCCACTGGGTACTCTATTTAACCAGGAGACTACGGAAAATATATAAAAATAGCACGTAAAGATTAATTTAATTTGTTCTGATTTAATTTGTTCTGATTTAGGTCGTTAGACATACGCATGGTGGTGATTGCAGACTCAAAAAATAATTTTTTAAGGAGCTTTTAAATCTATTTAGATCAAGATTTTTTATGTGAGAGGGAATCGAGTTATATACTGAGACAGCATTATAAGTAAATCCTCTGCGAAACAAAGTTGTTGAATGCTGCGGTATTGTGAGCATACCTTTATTACGAATGTTTGCAGAATGAACTTGAGACCTAATGACCAATCTATCAGAAAGGCTAGCAGATGGCTGCATGAAGGTTAATAGTGCATGTGTATATGAACCCAACTGGTATTTCCAACGATTTTCCATTTTTAACCATTTGAGCTCGCTAATGCTATTAGATACATGATCGTATTTCCGTAAATTGCAGATGAATCGACAGCACCAGTTTTGAACCTTCTGTATGCGATTTTTATCATACATTTCTAAGCAAGGATCATAAATAAAACTGCAATAATTAAAGTACGATCAGACTAAACATTCTGTAAGCATTTTCTTTTTAGTAGAGTTTAAAATATCACGATTTGCATATAGTAGTTTTAATGAAGAGTACGTTTTTGGCAATAGTTGTGAAACGTATAACCTAAAACGTAGTTTAGTGTCTAATATAATACCGAGATTTCTTGCAGAGTCGACTACTGGTAAGAGTTCGTTATCTATATTTATGTTGAGATTTAAATTTGGTGCTGTAATGTTTTTTTTGTTATTAAACACTAATAGTTTTGATCTACTCGTGTTAAGTTTTAGGTTGTATTGCATTGAAAGGTGTTTAATAAGAGTAAGATCACTGTTGATGTCTTCATAAGCTTGAGTTCTATCAGAAAAGTTAAATGATTTATATATTTGCATACGCCTGAACATTACAATGCTTCAAGGAATTTAAAATATCAGAGGTATATACCATAGATAACAGAGGCTCTAAAATAGACCCTTGAGGAACACTGGAAGTTAATGAATATGATTGTGACAGTTGCTCGTTAATTTTAATTATCAAACTCCTGTCGGATAGATAGGACTTTATTAAGTTGACTGCTTTATTGACGAACCCGTAGTACTGAAGTTTTGCACACAGAAGATTATGGCTTATTGTATCAAAAGCTTTAGAGAAATCGAGCAATATGAGAACGGTTATCATGCCTATCGGTTGCGCTTATATCGTCCGTGACAGTAGCGAGAGAATCAGCAGTACTAAGACTGTTTCTAAAACCGGATTGACATACGGATAGTATATTGTTGTTGTTAGAAAAGACATATATTTGTTTATATAGTATCTTCAAAAATTTTATAGGTACACGGTAAAATGTTAATTATTCTTAAGTCAGAGTAACTACTTGGATTAGAAACTTTAGGTAGTGGAATACCAATGGCCTCCTTCCATGCCGACGGAACTCTATGCAACAATTAATAATGTGAGTAATATATTTATCGATAAGAGGACTACAATATTTTAGCATTACGAGCGTGATATTATCTGAACCAAGAGCGTTAGATTTGAGACTAAACAGAGTTTCATGCACCTCTTCTATTGAGGTAAGAGAGAAATCAAAAGTTTGATTGCTGAAGTGCCGATTATTCTGATAATACTGTATTTGTGTATCGCAGTCGGAACCTCAAGATTGAACAAAAGAGCTAAAATAATTTCCGATCGAGTTAGGGTGAGCTAAGTTACTTGGTACTGTACGTTGCTGTGAAAAACGTATATTTAAATCAGATAAGGCAGACCACGTCTTACGCGAATTATTTTCCGTTGCAAGTGAATGAAGATAAGCCCTTTTTTCACGACGAATGGATAATACCGTAAAATTCCAAAGTTCTTTGTACCGATTTCAGTCCGAAGAGAGCCTAGTACAGTTATAATTCCTCAATGCACTGTCACGCTCTTTCATGATTGCCTTTAAATTATCTGTTAGCCAAGGGGCCCTAGGCTTAGTGACCCGTGTCTCCTTAACAGGTGCATGTTTGTCAAAAACAGCTAAGATAAAGGCCATGAAAATGGAGATGTTATTATCAATGTCATGCTCGCGAATTATTTGATGCCATGGCAAAGACTGTAGATCTGATAAAAATAGATTGTAATTAAAACTGCGAAAACATCTAAATTTTACTATTTTAGGTTTAAATTTGTTTGTCTCTATTTTTAAATCACAGAAAACTGCTCTGTGATCAGAAATTTCATTAGTTTCGATTATGCCTGAATTACTAATGACTAAATTACTGCTAACAAAAATAGGTTCTATAAGGGTGCTGGACGTATTTATTATTCGAGTAGGTTCATTTAGTATTTTTTGTGATAGATCGTATGAGTTAAAGCATGTATTTACTGGATTATCAACATTAAAGAAATTTACATTAAAATCGCCCAAACAAATAAAGTCATCAACTGTGGGTGTAACAATAGACAACATCTCGTCCAAATTATTTACAAAGTTATTTATGGGGTTACCCCAATAGCAATAGCTTTTGCATTCAATTTGATCTTAACAAATAAGTATTCAATATCATTGTCAACTGAAAAATCGGGAGAAATTTCTTCACAGTTTAGGTCAGCCCTCACATATATGCCTACTCCACCCCCTCTGCCGCCCCTGTCTTTTCTAAAAAACTGGTATCCAGGTATGAAAACTGTTCCTTCAACCACATCCTCTGACAGCCAGCTTTCACTTACAGCAAAAACATGGAAACTATTGTAATTAATGAAATTTACTAAAGAATTGAAATCGTTAACAATAGACCTTACATTTAAATGTCTGATTTTCATGATATATCTATCTACCTAAAATAGATAAATGATGAGACGATTAAAACAAACAAGTAATTAAACAAAAACGAAAACTAATAAGAAAGAAAAATTCATGTATGTATTATGGGTTATCAACGTGTAATTAAACACAAACGATGAAAAAGAATAGAGAAAAGAAAAGTATTCTTCGTGGAAAAGCATTCTCCAACTGTTATTTAACGAACGCAAATATTATATTTTATGCAGATCGTCAAGTGTGGTCGCTTTAAAAACGTTGTTATCTTTTTTTATAAAGATGGACCCATCCCTGACCCATACTGACTTTTTATTAAACATTGATCTAGCTTCATATAGTACTGAAAGACGAGCCGTAGTTAGATCCTCTTGGATGATTATTCCGGATCCCTTCAATTTACTTTTACTAGTAGGATCATCTGTCTATTGCGATAACTGGTAAACTTTACTATTAAAGGGCTGGGTTTATTTATATTAGCATTTCCACCTGCCACAAAAGATTGTATACGATCTGTTCGATGTGACCTATCAATCGCTGATAATTCTATATTTATTTTTAGGCTGTTATTAATTAAATTTAATACTAATGTATCTGTTGATTCTCCCTGCATTTCATTTTATCACTTCGAGGCTAGGACTCACTGCCATATATTAACATTGGGATAAATACCGTTTTATAAATCTTTACTTTTGTGTTCTTATTTATTTCTTTTTTCCGAAAGAAAGTTGTCTTCAGCGCATTAAATAGTACAGTTGCGTTTTTTTAATTTCTTTCTATTGAAATAATTATGTATATTTATATCTGTTCAATATAACATTACAAAATAGTATTTGGGTTATCAATATTATAATGTAGTTTGAGAAATTGTAGGAAAGTTGGTCAAATTCATATGCAAATTTTATCAAAAAAATAATTATCTTTTGTAATGAAAAAGGTATATTTACACACTACAAAACATCACTTATAGCAGGTACTTTAATATATCTGATATTGTTTTATTTTACTTGATAAAAAATTATTACTTTAATGTTGCGCTTTCGCCTCAATGACATTAATGGGTCACCATAGAGTAATTTATATTTTAAGGGTAGAAAGTAAAAGTTGGACAGATCTGGAACTGATATTATTGCACTTTTACAAGAATATGAGTTTACCGACGAACTGTACAGTTTTTTTCATAAGTAATGTGGCAGTACATTCTTTAATGAATAAATTGATCTGATTTAGCATTAATTACATAAAATTTGTTTCCTAAGAGCCCATAAGACAATTTTGGATAATTAATACGAAATTAGATATCGTATATTTAGTTAATTGCTTCATTAAAGAAATGATTTGCGACATTATTTATGCAAAAAGCTGTAGTACAACAGAGGTATAACTTCCTGCAAATTGCACTAAACCAACTACGTGACTACACAATAGAGATTTTAGTTAAAAGTGAAAAGTAAAATGAACTAGGCCGTACAAATTTGACTTATAGGGACTTTCTTAATTATATGGCTATTTTTATTTCATATCTGTAGACGATTGTAGGGCCCCCAAATACTTCAGCGTTCCCCCCGCATTGCGTTCACTATTTATGCCACTGTGTTTAGGTGCAGATTTTTCTCATTTTATTATGGTCGGTCTGTACCTTAAATACATAATAATATAACCTCTTATTACAAAGCGTTAGTTGGAAGGTGCTGTTTATTGAGATATTTTTTTATTACAAAACATGGCTGAACAGTGTAAAAATAAATTATTTGATAAGCTAGGGTTTACGTTAGTAAAAAATGGTGACAGAAAATACTCTGATATGTGCAGTGTAAACAAGTAACAAATACACACACAGGCATATGTAAATTTATATTTTATATGCCAAATAGCATAGGTAAATCCTTGTTCTTGCAGAAATGTTTGTCAGCGTAAAAGCGAAAATAATAGACGCTGCCGTAGTAGAAGCCCCCATCTTAGCACATCTTCTGAATCGTCCGAAGTTGTGCTTACTAACGAATATAAAGACAAAAACGGCAATTCGAAAGAAATCACTTGGTCACAGAATTGAAGAAGCATGAAACTGGAAGTTATGTCTGATGGATCTTTAAGTGTAAAGCATGTAAATCCTAAGCAACTCAGTGCCTCATCGTTCTCATCTTCAATCTCTACAAGTAGATCTCATTCAGCATCATGTTGACGACACCACTACTGTCATCTACAGTAACCAATTCATTCTCTCTTCTAAAACAATCATCTTCTGGTGCTGGGATGCCAAATAAACAAGCTGCTACAAATACATTAACTGTAAATGACAGCAAACCTCAGAAAACTAAATCCACTAATAAAAGTCAATCTATCATTAAATCTATGGATAGATTATCTGAAAATTAAGAGATTGAATTGAATGATACTTTAGCAAAATTTATATTTCGATGCAATATTTCCCTTGTAGCTGTAGAATCAGTTCATTTTAAAAACTTTGTAAAAATAAATTACGCCCTGCTTATTTAGATAAGTTACCTAGAAGAAAAACTTTACCTACAAACTTATTAGACAATTTGTATAGATGCTCTGTTAATGAAATGTAAATATTTTAATTCGGAATCGGTTTTAATCATAGATGGTTGGAAAAATTCTTCAAGTAATGCTAAAACTGTAGTCAGCATGCTACACAGCTCAAATGGAAAACAAGCATTTCTTAATGCATGGGACTTATCTGGTGAATCTGAAAATGCAGATAAGGTATCAGAAATTGTTATTTCAACAATTGACTTGGCTAAAGAAAGATACAATAGATCTGTCTGTGCAGTTGTATGAGACAATGCTACTGTTATGATTAAAATGGGCAAAATGCTGAAACATACAGTTGGACATTCTACTTGCAGTAGTCATATCGGAAATTTGCTCGCTAAAAGTATTTTAAACAAAGGCTGTACTGACAAAGTTACAGGTATTTTAAAAGAATTTAAACATTTAAACCATTCATACAAATGGATGGTCATAGACTAAAACTACCTAGCACTACTGTTCGTACCGCGATTCATATTGTTATGATATGGAGAGCTCTTTTTCCCAGGGTCCTTATTTTTCTTCATTTGGTTCTTAATTTTTTTATTAAAACGCTATTTTCTTGACAGTATTAATTTATTTATATTTTACTGTCATTACATTTTTCAAACAAAAAAAACAAAATTTTTTTTTATACTTTCTTTTTTTATCATTTTCAAATATCACTACATTTTTAATATCATCACATTTACATTTTTAATATCATCACATTTCCCCTCCATATTAATATAAATTTTAAGCGTTTTATACTATAGCTTAAATTTTGATTAATATTAACTAAAATATACTCAATTGTGAATTCCATTACAATTTGATCTTTGTTTCTTTTATTTGTCTTATGTAATATAATAGATATTGTTTTGTTTCATGATATACATAATCATTTTTTTTTAATGGTGTTTTATTTTATGTTTTTATTCTAACCTTAATTATTTGAATTGACGGTCTTGCATGTCGAACGTCATCTTGACATTAGGCAACTGTCATTCATTCATTTTTTTTCTGATATTAGTTAATTGTCATTTTTTGACAATTGTTAATTGTCACTTTGACATTACATTATTTCAACAGAATAACAATTTAAAATTTTATAAGTTTAGTTAGCATTATTAACATTTTATACAGGATTTTTTTTTATTGTTTTTTTTAACTCAATATTCGATATTTTCATTTTATTTCACATTTCCTTCCTATTTCTCCCTTATTTTCCTCTATTTTCCAACTAGCTTTCATTCATGCTGCATTCATACAAATCATATTCTACAACTTCTTAAGAAATTGCAAATTCTTCATATAACTTAACTCTCTGCCTCATTTATCTACTTCAATATCATATTTTATCTTTACTTATTCATATTAAGGATCATATTTTGACCTTTTCTTTTAATATTATCAATCATATCATTAATTATTTATTATTATTATCATTATTATTCTACTAACTTCATATTCAAATCTTCATAATTATCATCATTTTAATAATACTTCATTAATAAATATTTAACTCATTATGATTATCTTTAACACATTCATTCAAGCATCATTCATATCTTCTTGTCAAACCTAATACGCAATGTTCCCTATTCTTCTTTGGTTATTTTTGTCTACATTGGCTTCTAAATTTTACTTTAACATTCTCTTGTAGCATTTATTCTAGTTCTTTGATTTTCTTTCTTTTTCTGTATTTGTAATTTCTTTGTTCCTCTCTGACTCCTGATAGTAAATTCTTTAAATGTTCTTTCATTATCATTTTATATTTTTCAATCCTTATTTTGGATTTACTATCTTTCTTAAATATTTTATACCTCGATTCCTTATTTTTCTTTCTAGTCTTATTTTTAGATTTTCTTTTGACCATGATCCCCTCCAACCTTTTATTTTCCATTGTCATCTTCATTTTGTTTCTTCTTTCCGTTTTTCTTGCTCTTCTTAGTTTATTCTGACAATTAATAGTACATTTCAATTTTTCTTTATTATTATTGTTATTTTGATAATTTTTTTCTTTTTTGTAATTATTTTTTATCTTATTTTTAAGATTTGCCTTTCTTATTGGTAAACTGTTAATTCTTTCTTTTGGATTTATTCGTTTGTGGTTTACTGAGAATTTTGCCATATTTTGAATCCCGCTATCTAATATACAATAATGACTTGGTCCATGATTACCTGCTGTTGATTTCTCTTCAACATTTTTGTTTATTTTTTCTAATTCTATTTTCAAATTCTGCTCGTAGTTTTCTTGTGCCTTTTCTTGCTCCTTAATTTTCTCATTTATATCTGCATCCCTTATTTGTAACATGTTGATAATTTCTTCTTGGTGTCTTTCTATTTTCCTACGCATTTCATTCTGACATTCATGTATCTTATTATTTACCTCTTCTTGTTTTTCACCTCTCATGTTTTTAACAATATTATCCCATCTATTCTCATGATCTTCAAATTTTCTTTTAATTTCTTCAAATCTTTTTTCTTGATTATGATTGATTTCTTCAAATCTTTTAGTATTATCTTGTTTAATCTCTTCTAATCTTTTAGTTTGGTCTTCTATTCTTTTAGTTTAGTCTTCAAATCTTTTAGTTTGGTCTTCAAATCTTTTATCTTGGTCTTGTTTCATTTCTATTAATACTTTAAGTAAATCTGGTTGTTGTTGTCTTATTTCTTTTTGCTCTTTATCTCCCTTTTCAACATCTCCCATGGTCTCCTCTATACTTGTACTTTCTTCTTCCATCTGTTCAATTTCAATATTTTCTTCCTCTCTTTTGTCCCTTTTTCTACTATCTACCGATTTACCTCGCTTTGACATCTTTCCACTACCAACAGACAACTAACAAAATGATAATTATGTCTTTTATTTAACTTGCCCCACATTGGGCGCCAATTTTTTATGTTATGATATGGAGAGCTCTTTTTCTCAGGGTCCTTATTTTTCTTCGTTTGGTTCTTAATTTTTTTATTAAAACGCTATTTTCTTGACAATATTAATTTATTTATATTTTACTGTCATTAAATTTTTCAAACAAAAAAACAAAATTTTTTTATACTCTCCTTTTTTTATCATTTTCAAATATCACTACACTTTTAATATCATCACAATATGTTTCTTTACTAGAAAACTTGCAGTATATGAAATTTGTTGCCGTCGAAAGCAAAGATAAAATAATTAATCAAAACGTTAGCATCTTATTTTTGGTGAAGAATTTACCGAGATTGTTCGTGAAAATGTAGAATTGTTTAATCCAATTTGGGAATTAATTAATGCGTGTCAAGCAGCTACGTGTTCTATCGCAGATGCAGCTTATTATTTGCATCCATTTTACGACAGTAACAATTTAAACAAAGAGCAAAAAGCAAAATAAATCTATTTCTCCTTCAACGTCTTTCTACAGAAGGAATTATTGATTTGGACAGCTTTAAATTATAAAATGGTATTTTCAAAATCTTATATGATAAAAAAAAGTAAACAAACCGTCAGTATTCTCGAATTCTGCGGAGATAGATCATCCGAATCTAGCACAGCCGGCCTTAAAATTATTATTAGTACCAGCTTCATCGGCTCAACTAGAAAGGATCTTCTCCAAGTGGGCCCAAATTCATACACCTATTAGAAACAGATTAACGTTTGAAAGGTCCAAGACGTGAATGCATCTTACGCCTGGCTGATACGGGAATAGAAATAGTCGATTTAGAGACGGACGAAGATGAATAGAATAGAAAATAGTGTGAATAGGGAAATAATATGCAAAGAGTTTTACAGTAGTTGATCATATTATTACCTAAACTCACTTCGACTGTCTTTTTTTTATTAATCTGCAGAGTGGTATGCATGGGGATGAAGTTTTTAAAAAATATAAGTATTTTGCAATTTAAGTGCTTTGTAAATTATAAAAGTATTGTTTATTATTATTATTATTATTATTATATTAGGTACTGTGATGATGTAGAAAATAAATCTTTTTGTTCCTTCAATATTTTTGTGCATTCTGCTTAATTTGCAGCAATATAATTGAAATAATCGCCATTTTTACATTGTCTACATTGTCTACATTGTCTACTTAAAAATCATAAGATTGTCTACATCAATTGTCTACGGGTAGACAATCGTGTATTTTACATCACGTAGACTACGTGCCCATCACTGCAGCGTCCTCGTCGAACAAGGTCGAAGAAACGAAAAGCATTTGCGGGGTATAATTTTTTTACCTGTTCAGGAGGCGAACTTTAGACCCTTATTTTACCGTTACTGGAGACTTCAGAGCAGAAATAGCAATATCCCGTTATAAAAAGGACATTCTTTTTCCTAGATAAAACTTTTATTTTGTAAAATATTATTGTTAAATTTTTAATAAAATCCCTCTAGGTTCCTAAAATGTCACACTGTGCGTTGCAAGGAAAATCGATTGATGACGTTAGAGTATAAAAGATTTAATCAAAACTAACACATTAGTATTCGTCAAGAAAGACAACCTACCCCTTTTAGAGTGGTTACTAGGCCGGGTCGCGTAAATGGAAAACCTAGTTCAATACGTCCCCGAGACGGCGACGAGCTAAAATAGCATTTTCGGGCGTTAAACGCAGCGGAAACCCTACTTCAGTAGGTCTCAGACGGTGACATACTTAAGTAGGATCTTTTGCGCTTTACGCCGTGTAATGATACTGAAATGCCACTTCAGTACGTCCTCTTGGCCCGTAACAAAGAAATGCATTACCATTAATTATTATTACAATGTGTGTTGAATAACAACTGCTGTATTTTAATTAACTTAGAAAGTATTAGAAACATGGTATGACAAAAGAAAAACCATTTCATGGGTAAATAACAGATTTAATAAAAAAAAGCTGTTTCAAATTGTTTTCTGCATTTATTTAATGTTTTTTAGCACAAGGTTCGTTATTTTTAATATTTCTAATTTCGTAGGGCGACCAGCCCCTCTTGCACCTGAAAAACTACTGTCTTTTCGTCGCGAAATGGATGCTGGCTGAACTTTGATCTTTTTTGATCTTCTACATATCGTTTTGTGACACATAAATGGCACAATTTGTAATGTTATTTTAAAATTCGCACTAAATCCGCCCCTGTCTTTCAATTTCGTTCAGGTATTTGTTTTCCTGACGCGTAATATTTAAATTATTTCATTCTAAAAACGAATGTTTGTTACAATGTTATTCTAAAGAAGTGATAACTTTGTGATCTCGACTTCTGGGCTCCGGTAGACGTGCCTTTTGCTATTTTCCAATATACAATTCCTGGAACCTTAGTCGCAAAAATTGGAGTCACACAGTCTCGATTGAGTCAGGTTTAAGCTGGTAAATCTACGAAGTGGAATTTTTCATTGTCCCAGAAGACTCTCTGCATTTTTAACCTGTTAGGGCGTGTATCTGACTTTCCAACCCCACTCCAGTAAGTACACATTGCGCCACAGGAGACGCAGAGAGGATAGGCATTACGTTGATAGCTGCGTACTCGAACCATCGTGCGGGTTAATTTCGGCGTTACCCCTACAAATCCGAAGTGGTTACAAACCGAATTTAATTGAAGCGATTTCGTCGGGTCTTTGTCGTGTTATTCACGGAGGAAAGCCGGTTTGTTTACCGAAAAGCGGTGCTTTGGAAGCTTTGTTATTGTGGGAAGCGTTTTTGCTTCAATTACAGTTACGCTGGTATTTCCCAGGAAATAAAAATTGTAGAGGGTAGAAACGCAACAATTTTGGTCCCGTTGGTGCACCGTTAAAGGGTCTGTC
This sequence comes from Ignelater luminosus, assembly GCA_011009095.1. Taxonomy (NCBI): domain Eukaryota; kingdom Metazoa; phylum Arthropoda; class Insecta; order Coleoptera; family Elateridae; genus Ignelater; species Ignelater luminosus. Next base: position 913 of record VTPC01087319.1, on the reverse strand, counting down.
GAAAACACAAACTGCCCGCCTCGTAAAGACTTGAACTGTGTGTGTGTGTATTACATTTTGGAAGTTCCGTGATCCGAATGGACTAAGTAAACTTAAAGAGCGTTTGAGACTCAAAGTGATTTTAGTTTATAAAGCTGGTGTATAAACACTTGGATTTTGTTCTTGTGCTTTTTGGTTATTGTTAACAACAGTGATTGTTCTTTGAAACCTAAGTTTCCTTGAACATTGGTGGGGACCAGGCAAACGTGAATGAGCTACTGTCGTTGAGAATCAGAGACCTGTACGTATCACCTGGAAGGAAGATTGCCGTTATAGTAAGAAAGACCTGTTTTGTTTTGTTATTTGAGTTTTAATGATTGTTTCATTTGATAAAAGACTAGGAGAACGTGGAATTTGTGAAATATTCCATACGAAAACCTTGCTTAGGCAAGATTAGTTTCGTATTTTATCATTAAATTATAATATTTACGAGTAATATTTTTAACTAATTTGTAACAGGAACGTTCCCAGGTAATTTTAGCTGGTGTTTGTTAACTTATTGCAACATAATCAATAACTTTTGACTACTGTTTTTCTTTGTTATTAGATATAAAGTTTATTCGTTGCTATTTCAAAATTCATAGTCAAGTTTATCTTGTTTTAATTAATTTAATATTTAGATTTTGGCCTTTTGTTCCATATTTTGAAATTTTAACGTAACAGAATCCTTTTTTTGTTTATTGTAATAACTTGTTTTTATTGTTATTTTCTTATTATTTGTTTATCAACTTTGTTCTTCAGTGAAGAAATTAATTCATACCTTTTATTGATATTCTTTCGTAGTGTTATTTTGTTTTTTTATATTCTTATTTATGTGTGTTTAACTCTTTCTTTATTATTGTTTTAATAAATGTAAGAAAGGTCGATTATTTAC
>VTPC01087317.1:0-10468 GCA_011009095.1 Ignelater luminosus | reverse complement strand
AAAAAAGCTAGGCCCTCTCGATGTCAAAGAATGAGGCTGTTAGGCAACGTTGATAGTTGAAGGCTACCGAGACGTCGGTGTGAAGACGGAAGATGGGGTCTGTGGTGGATTTGCTAGGAAGGAATCAGTATTGATGCGCTGGAAGGAGATTGTGAGCCTCTAGGTGTGCTATTTGTAAAGGCGGGAGGCAATGTCGGGATCAAGGTGGACTTTAGTTGACTTCTTCTTCAAAGACATCGGCGAAGATATTCGCCTTGTCCAGAGGTTCGGCTTATTATGTTGTCGTTTTGGGTAAGATGGAATTCCTGGATAGCTTTCTGTCCCGTACTTTGAGTTTGTGCCAGAATCGAACAAGCTGCCAATCAGCGCTCCTTCTTTATCTGATTGATGTGCCGGTGGACGATTGCGCCGAGTCGGTTACACTGCGTTTTTACCACTGGATCGTAGGTGCGGATGTATTCTCTGTATACCCTTCGCTTTTACCTATTGATTTCGCAAAGGAAAGAGGGCACAGGAGGCCACCCGAAATTGACGATCCTCTCGGTTACGGATACTTAAACGGTTTTTTGGATGACTGTGGCGACATGGTAGACAGTGACATCGATGTTTTCGATTCTGTCTAGGAGTGGATTTTGGAGCAGGTTGTTTTCTACGTAAACGTAAAACTTTCCCTAATAAGCGTTGTTTTAGTCCCTGATGGTGCGACTAGAGTTCTGGGTAATCTGGACTTGGAGTAGAGTGGAGTCGGTGACAATCGAAGTGGTAATAAAAACCGGGGTCTCGAATTGAGGTAGTCTGTGATGGAGCTACCCTTGTTGGCTCTTCGAATTCGACGCCACGTCCCCGAAGGCCGTTTTCCGGTAGTTGAAATCGCCCATCGCTACGGCCCTTTGAAGCAAGGCTATGAACTCGAAAAAGTCGACTTAATGTGGGTCTGGAGACAGAATGTAAATTGAAAAGATTTTTACGAGGTCTCCGTCTGGCAGATAGATGGTGGCAACGCAGATATATATGCTCAAGAACTGTTGGGAAATATAGAAATAGCTGGCGGGAAGCCTGCAGTGGATGGCAAGGGCCATCGGGACCGTCCTTGCGAAAGATTCAAAATCCGGATAAAGGCCGAGAATGAGACTTTCTAAGATGGTCTAGTTTTAGCAATTTCAACAACAGAAGATTATCGAAACGCCGTCAATCTTTTGCTTCTTGCTTCTGAATATTATTTTTCCGCCAAAGGTGGGAGGTCGTTTTAAGTACCCGAGTACTTCTTCGGCCGAATGTGGAATGTGGATCAACTGGGTAGGCGAAGCAGATGACGTTCTTGGTTCTCATTCCCTCGCACTAAACCAGCCGTTGGAAAATGGTGGGTTTGGGAATGCAGCAACAAGAGGAACAACAGTTGGCAGTGTGGATGGTGAAGTGGCCTCCGGGTTGTGCGAGGCAAGATGGAATTGCAGAGCGCTGCGGAGATTGGTGTCTGTACCTAAAGTATTAGTGGGTGGTCCTTGGGGGCGTGGCTTCAGTTGACTGTTGTGTTGATGTATAGAGCCTCGGATGCAGGAAGGCGTATCGAAAGTTGTGTGAAAAGTTATAAAAGACTTCTAAGTTGGATGGAAAAGCCCGTTGTGATATTGCAGCGAAGAAAGTGGATATATGTAGGTCATTGATCCCGATAAAGCCGAGAGTCGGCTATTATTTGGAATTCACGTGCTGCCGGAAGTAATGTTGCTGAAGGCCAATGTTTGAGTCCGCAACAAGGGCAATGGATATGGTTATATATTCACTGGCTGTCGCAGGCGTTGTCTTCGGATGCTAGATGCATGGTGGACAAGCGAACAGCAAACGCAGGAGAAGAATCCGTAGTCGCGGATGGATGGATGCGGCATACAAATGGTTTTCAGGGTCACACCCCTATTCGCGAGCTGGTAGGGGTGAACTCGGTAATGGCCATTAGGAACAAATATTGGCAGTAGTAAAATGGGACTTCGAGGCCATCAAACCACTAATGCCTCAGCCCGCAACGCGTTCGAATTCAGACAACCGGGAGAGGAAGAAAGCGGCACCCTCCTCAAAGCACCCCAGGCAATGGCGTACGCTGGTGGAGAAGGAAGGGACACCGGTTCCGGAAGCCTACGCTACCCCTAACGCAGGGAGGTCGCGGGACGACTGCCGACGTCTGAACCAAACGGACATTACGCGGAACTCGCCAACTTCAGCACAGAAAGAGCCGCCAACCGCCGAGAGAAAAGTTGATCTTGCAAGACACGCCCCCCGAGTTACCTCGCCTGGTGCACGACCTGATGTCAAATTCACCTTGGAATTGAGTTTTTTAATTTCTGGACTGGAAAAACGCAGCAAAAGAAATCTTTCGTCGTTCTCCAAAGGTTTGAATTTTGGAAACTTTAAATTCAACTTAAGACATCAGACAAATAGTGTAGCTTATCTTGTAGAGTCTGCCTTTCTTCTGTATTTTCAATGAAATAGAGTTTAGCAATCTATACACTTAATTTAACATTTTCCTAGCACAGTTTCATTTTCAGTGATCAAACTATTGCTGCTGGAAGTCACGGTGAGAGAATGAAACCACGCAAAAGATTAAGGCATTGCATAACCTTTCTTCCATTTGAAGGGTTAACCTCAAGATATGTTCTGGTAACACTTGATTTAAAGTTCTAAACGTTTTCACGCATCGAAACAACCATTAAACAAAAATGGCCTTTTATCAATGTTTATACTCATCGAAATAATCTTTTTAACCTGTAAGATTGATCAAGTCTATTTTGACCTAAAAAAGCCAAACTCTACAGGTCTATAGCGTAACCTCTAAACAAAAGTTTGTTAAAATAATAGCAACCTGCTCGACTCCTAGTTTTGATGGATGATACAATGATCTGGTTTCGACATGTTCTGGTACCAAACTGTAACCAATTAAAGGAATCTCATCCCATCTTCTCAGCGCACACAGCGCTAGTTTTTCCTTGTAGACATCACTTGATTCCGTTTCTAGAGCATAGCGGATTATTCATATTCGATATTTCAATTCGTACATTGATCGTTACCTGCTTTAGGTGATGGTAAATAAAATTCAGTATCGACTATTTTAATGGATTTTTCCCTAAAAACTGGCTGATTAAGATTATGCACCCTGCATAGATTATCTAGAATGCGTGTTGGTTTTTCTGCATCCCTCCACGCGCAATTTCCCATTCTGTAAAAGGATAGTTAAGTGTGATCAAAACTGATTTATTCATTTATAATACTCATAATAGCCGCCGGAAATCCCACAGTGAGCTCTATGTTTACTATAAAAGCGATTCTCGATATCAATTTTCGTTTCTCCAATTAAGTCATCAGCTGAAGTTAAGTCCCAATCCCAAATTGATACTATAATAGCATGATCGTGAGGAAACTTGCCCTTGAGTTCAAAACATCTAAAATATAATCAAGTAAAGTATTTTTTAAAATTGATTTAAAGAACTTGCCTTCCGAAAATTGGATTAATCTGTTTGGGAACATAAAAATTTCTGTCGTTTATGACGTGGTTGCTCATTTTAATTACGATATAAGGATCTGACTTTCCACCGATATCTTTAGGTCTTAAGTTGATTCCTTTGACACAGTATATTCGAAGCACGAAATTGAGGGTGGTGTTGTGAGGAAAGTTTTGGAAGTAACCGCCAGTTACATCAAAACCTTGTCTGGTGACGTACTCTAAGTTTTCTTCCAAGGGCCATTTGTATACTTTTAAGGCACCTAGAGGAATAATAATTAAATATTATCAGATTATTTTTAGCGTCAATACCTTTGAATATTGCTGTAATATTAGTTTCATCCACTGACTCATCTCCAGTTCTTTTGCCTTTGTACAACTTAAAATTTTGTAAGGTATCTGTAAATTCCTGAAATTCTGGTCGAGCTTCTAACTCGTCTGGGTATATCTACAAGAAAAGAAGATTCCATCAATTTTAAAAGCATTGATCATCTTCTGTAAACCATACTATTAAAGTACACTCCTTCTTCCTCTTAATATGCGTTCCTTTGGATTCGTGAACCTAAAAGAGTCATAATTGGAAATAAAATTTAGTTTGACTCATCTTTTGGTATATCAAACCTCTACAGACGCATAATATCTTGTCCACCAGTCGTGTTCATCAGATAATTCTTCCTCCTGTTTTTCTTCTATGGGCTCCTTTTCATGCAGAATTTTTTCTTTTGGTTTATTATAAATAGTTTTCAACCAACTTGAAATGCTTGATTTAACACTGGAAATGGTTGCGCTAATACTAGGCGTTTTCTCTTCTTTTATTTGTTTTTCCGAAGATTGCACATCTTCACCGTTTTCCTTTTTACTCTTCTTATGCTTATCATCTTTATGTTTTTTCTTTTTCTTTTTCTTATCTGTTTTTCTAGGCGAATGCAACCTTGAAGAACTAGCTTTTGAGCAGCAAGTAGTACCTTTATCTTTTGTCGGGTTGCATGGATGTTTATCACAAGGCACTAATTGAAAGTCCACCTTGATTTCTTGTTTTAATTCTCTAGATTTTCCTGAAGAGTCTGCACCTTCTTTGATATCTGCACATATCACTCTTTTTCTTTTTCTTGGGGTTTTCAACTTCTTTGCAGTTTCTTTTATATTTTCGTCGTAGATTTTATTGAACTTTCTAAGTCTCTCTTTGTTTTTCTTCTTGCTCAAATCCGAGCGACCTAATTGTATTTAATTAGTTAGAAGATTCAAGAGATTTATAACATCTTTCTTACCTACCTTTTTTCTTGTCAACGGTTTGTTTTTCAATACTCAGTCGTTTATTATCTTCCAGACTTGGTGCTTTTAAGAGCATTTGATACCATTCTTGTTTAGTTGTTGGGTGGCATACGAAATATTTCACATTAATCACCTGCGTACCAACTAGGGTATATCTACCGAAACTTCTGCAATCGAACAATTTAATGCAAAGTGGTGGTAACATATCCTCTTGATCTGGCAAGTTCTACGAAATTTTGATGTTAAAATTGCTGTTAACTCACAATAATCTTCATATTTTCTTACCACATCTAGAGATTTAATTGGTTGGGTGAAATTCAAAGTTTTTTGGGTGTTTGTAATTGTTTCTGAATGCAAGGTTTTATAAGCGCATTCGATTGTTATCTTTGGCCTAGTTACTGGAAGTAGAAAGATTTTCTGCAATTCACGCACACCCCAAAACATTACATCTATTCGGTATCTTAACAGTTGGGGTTTTAGGTGTGCTGGTATTTTGACAATTTCATTCGTTGGTTTCAGATCGGATTTGTCTATGATTTCAGGAACCTACAATTAAGGTATGAAATGAAACTCAGAAGGTTAAGACACCAAAAGGAATACTTTCTTCTGTTATTGAACAAAAAACAAACTACACAATACGGAACAATTTCGATATGTATGTCTTATCTAACCTACAAGAAGTTAGTCAACTAGCTGTGCTGGGAAACACATACGGTCTTTAAATACTAAATAAAATAAAAAAAGTGTATGCGATCCTCTGTTGATGACACGGTCTTGGTCCGTAGGAATATCAATAGGATCAGAGAAGCTCCTCTACTCTGAGTTAACCTTGAGCCCTGCCCAAACAACGCTTTCCTTGTATTCATCACCTAATCCATCAGAGTAACAAGTTGACATTTTTAGAAAATCATTTCGACCAAAGCTTCCAGCTGTCCGTAGGCTCCTTATTTGATGACTGGCGGTTTCACTACATAAATTATCAGATTACGAGTTGAGTCGGCAAAAAATGCATACAAGAAACGACAACTGTCATCTCACCACTAGAATAGTCTTCAAGAATCCCCATTACCACCATTTTGAACAACTGCCTCCGATGCAATTACTTCCCAAGCTTCTGCAAAACCGCCACCGGGGTAATAATCCCCAAGCACAAAAAATCTCACTAAGACTTCTCCTCTGCTCAACTTCATCAGCAAAGTCTTGGAGAGAATCCAAGTTCTGGTGCACAAGCCAGTTATTCGATATCCAGTCTACTTATCCATCCATTTTGGCCACTACCTAATGTCTACATTCCTAGATACTAAACGTACCTTTGGCAAGCTTTAGCACAAAGGGCTCTTCTAAATTCTCTTCATTTTATTGATTCAAGACAGTCTTCCTTAATATAATCCCATTCCCAAAGACTTCTTCGAGTTTTCAAGTTTGTAGTCTTTCTTAAAGAGGATACTGATGAGCGACTCGAGGATAAAAGAACCAACCCAAGAGGCAATCTTTCTTCAAACCAGCTTGTCCAATTCACATTCTGTCGAATTCCCGACATTATACATTTTGCACATCCTTTTCTTACGATAAGCAATTTTTATTGCCATTCTCACCACTTTGACCTTGTCACTACCACCAGAGCCCTGCACAAGTTGAAATCTCCAGGCCCGACAGGGCTAGAAAGTCCAATAGACTTTTAAACTGAGGCCCGGCCCGACCCAAACCCGAGTTTCTGATCGGGCAGCTCTACCCAGAGCTGATTTGAATTATAAGCGACTGGCGTTCACTTGATCTTGACTTAGCTTGTTTGAGTCAGTAAAAAAAAATTCTCTGCTTCTGTTTAGTATCAAATAATGTTTGTGTAAGTCCGTACGACGATCCTCCGATTCGATTTAATGCGAAAATAATGCGTACAAGTCAGTTTGAAAAAGATCTCGGTTCGATCCAGTACGAAAATCGTCCGCTTCGGATCAGTGCAAGAATAACGACCCGAAAAGCTCGATCAACCCTAAGCCTGACAGGCCCTACAGGGACAGGTTCCAAACGGATAGATAGACCCGAGCAGCTTGGCAGATTCTCTGCTTTTGTTTAATATCAAAGTAATGTTTGTCCGAGTCAATGCGACAATCTTCTGGTGCGTTTCAGTGCAAAAAAGATCTCGGTTCGATCCATCACGAGAATTGTCCGCTTCAGATCAGTATAAAAATAACGGCCCAAAAAGCTTGACCAACCCTAACCTTGACAGGCCCGACAAGCCCGACAGGACCAAACAGCTCGAAAGGTACGAACGGTCGGGCAGGTCCTAAACGGCCAGCTAGACCCAAGCGGCTCACCAGGTCCGAACGGCTTGGCAGGTCCAAAAGGCTCGGGCGGCCCGACAGGGTCAAAAGTCCAATAATGTTTTAAACTGAGGCCCAAGCCCGAGTTCCGGGTCGGGCAGCTCTATCCGAAACTGATTTGAATACAGGCGACTGGAAGTAGCTTGTTCGAGTCAGTATGGAAACGTTTTCGGCTCGGTGCAGCACCAAAATCGTCCGCTTTGGATCAGTACAAAGATAACAGCTTGAAAAACCCGACCAACTCTAAACTTGACAGGTTCGACAAGCCTGAGAGGTCCGAGTAGAATAAATGACGGTAACTGTCATCGCACCTGAGAAGGATTTCGCACAATCACCAGAATAGTTTTGTGATATTTTCCTAAAGTTGACATCACCATCTTCAACAGCTGCCTCCAGCGCAATTACTTTCCAAGCTCTTGGAAAACTCAAGACCAACAAACCTCACTAAGATCTCTCTTCTTACAAGATACTCAACATCATCGGTAGTCTTTGAAAAAATACCCATTGAAAGAAATCCGGCTTCTGGCGCACAAGAACAAGCCGATTGTTTGATGTCTGATCTACTTTTCTATCCATTTCTATTTACCTAGGTATCGAACGTACCTTTGAGAAAATTTGACACGGAAAGTTTCTCTAAAATCTCTTTGTTTTATGGATTCAAAACAGGTGTCGTCCTCCTCCTCCAGAAAATCTCATGCCTGAAGCCTAACTCGTGGCCTCTCTTTCGAGAGATATTGCTGAAGGACTTGTCATGCCTTTCTTCGAGATAAAGAGAGGCACCTTTCCCTCTGTCGGTGTATTCACTACTTAATCCATCGGGATGGCAAAGTTATCAAATCACAAACCCTACACAAACCGACATCTTTACAAGACTCCTAATATGAAGACCGACAGTTCCACTAAATCAATTATCAGATCAAAAATCAGCATGAAATAAATTCTCTGATGATGGTTCTTGCAGAAACTTGTCCCGATTGGCCACCCTGGGAAATCATCAGTGCCATACGATTGGTTAAATCTCAGAATACCAAGCTCCTGGAAAACCACCACCGCAGTGATAATACCAAGCTCAACAAGTTTTACTAAGATCTTTCTCCTTACAGGCCTTGCGCAACTTCATCGACTAAGTCTACGAACGAATCCTTCAGCTAAACATTGATCAAACTGGCATACGAGAACCAGCCAATTAATTGATATCCGATCTACTTTTTTATTCAACCTCCTAGATATCAAATGTACTTTTGACAAGATCTGACATAAAATCGTCTTAACGACTTAAAGCGGTTGCTACCATCTTCCTTGAAACAACCCCATGCTCGAAGACTTTTTTGAGTTTGTAGCCTCTCTTCCTTCCGACCTGCTTGTCCTCTGCAATTCCTAGCATTCTACATTTCTACGCAGGAACATTTAACAACAGACTTCCCCATCAGTTTCTTACGATAAAAAATCTTCATTGCTACCTTCTCGTCACTTTGACCCTGTCGTTACTACCATTGTCCGCTAATAGGAATCACAATTCTGAGTTCTAAGGCCCATCTTACACTGAAACTCACAGAGATAAATTCTTATCTAACATGTAAGACGTCTTTAAAAAACGACAACCGACTAGAGTCATCCCTCTGTTTCTCTGGTACACGCAACCGTCTGCTGATGATACAGTCTTGATCCGTCAGAATATCAACAGGTTAAAAGGAGGCCTTTGGTCTAAGCTCTGCAACAATCTGGATCATTCAGAAAATGGAAGATTCTCGAAAAACTTTCGAGCTCTAATCGAACAACGCTGTTGACATTTTCAGGAAATCATTTCAACCAAGTCCACCAGCCAGCCACTCATTTCATGTTTGATGATTTCAGTTCCACTAAATTCATTACCAGATTGGGAATCAACATTCCAACTATCATCATATCTGGCAAGAACTTTGCACAATTACCAAAACAACCCTGTCACACTTTCCTCAAGTCAAACACCTGGAAAACCGCCAGTCTGGTAATAATGCCCAAGTTTAACAAAGCTCACTAAGATCTTTCTTCTTACAGACCTTTGAAAGAATCTTCTACGAGAAACTGACTACATTTCTATCACACAAGAACCAGCCGATCTACCTTTTCATTCCGTTTAGCTACTGAGTCTGAGCCATCTCCATCTTCCCGGATACCGGACGTATCTTTGAAAAGATCTGGTACAAGAGGCTTCTCTGAAGTCTCGCCAATACAGCCGTTCTAATTTTTACAAGACTTTTACCTTTTTTTATCCCTCGATGGAGGATTAGGGATACCTCTAGTAGACCGTGTTATGTGAAAAAGTTGATCTAACAGAACGCCTCATGGCAAGACTCAACTGTCTTGTTTCAAAATGCAGATTCGATTCTACTAGTTTCTAATTTCTGTCATTTACTTCTATACCTCGATTCTCTCATCTAGAAACCAGAAAGAATACACTATTATCATCATCAACTGGTCATTTCATTTCACAATCTACATTGAACAGGAACTCTCTTCCGAACCAAACTAGAAACAATATTTTATAATCTCACGAGAGATCCGGCCCTGGTAGGGAATAGTGCAGACAGTGCAATATTGGTTCTGTTTTAAAATTGATTTAAACTAGAGATTAATCAAAACTTAATTAATAAATAGTGTAATACTGGATGAATTAGAATATCAGAACCAATAATAGCAACAATCAAGGCAAGGTAGGACTAGAACTCGAGCTGTCGCGGAGGTTCGCTGCCACCTCTAGGACATTGCTCAACCGCTTTGTGGCTTAGCTTTGAGACGACGCCTGCAGCGTCGCTTCATTGGCCGTGCGGCGCTCCGACTCTTTAAGTTTATCGGAATAACAAAAGGTGTGACCACCATTGGCGGCCACTGATCGCGCTTGCTTTTGTTTGCAGACGCGTCGTCCTCGAACATGACATCGGAGGCTGAAAATGTGAGTGAGATACAGGATACCTGTCAAAACAAAAGATGGTCGGTTCCACACGTATTTTCTGCAAACCTTTTCCCCACCGCACTTACCTACCAAAGTCTCAGCTTTATAGAATCGGCCGATTATGAAATACAAGATGTTTGCCAAAAAAAAACAAAATGTGGTTGGTTCCGCACACATCTCCTGCAAGCATTTCTCCTACCGCAGCTGCCTACCCAAGTCCCATCTCTATAGGATCGGCTGGTCCTGAGATACGGGATGTCTGCCAAGAAAAACACAAACCTCCAACCGCACGTAACCGTCAAAGTCGCATCTCGATAGGAGCAGCCGTACCTGAGTTACAGGATATGCGTCAGAAAAAACAATAGAAAGAGAAAACAAAACTAAGGAAAATCGGTGTCTAGTGCGAAACAAAAAAAGGCCGACGTTGATACGACAATACCAGCGCCACCAACAGCC
>VTPC01087293.1:0-11703 GCA_011009095.1 Ignelater luminosus | reverse complement strand
ATAGGGGTTGACTGACTGTCCTTGTCATTGGCAGGTAGTTCTTGCTATTTATGTGAGGGGTATAATAGTTTATCTGGTTTCTACAATGCCATAAATAACCAGTAGAAACTTTTACTTTTTAATCTGCAAACGGAAAAATATTAAAATTTTACTGTTGGTGATTTTTTTCTGTAAACTTCCGAAGAACCAAAAACTTCAATAAGCATTATGCTACATAAATAAAAATTGGTTGAATTTACTAAACTGAATTAAATACAGAGGTGATAGTTAGTAGTACCTTCCATATGCACGTTTCATTTAAGTAGTATGTGTAATCCATTGCCATTTAAAATGTTTCCTATTCATGTGACTAAATAATAATAAGGGATTAAAATGTTGTTTGTGAGACTGGAGTTTAATTGTTCGTAACATAAATTTTGTTATTATTTTTTTACTGTTTTAACGAATTTCAACAACCCTGCATATTAAACATACTTCAGATTTAAGAAGGAAAAGTTGTAAAATGTCCAGGGGGTAGCTTATCACGGCATTTATTGTTCATTGTGCTACTACAGCTGCACTATTAGTTCCAAGAAAATAGGCATGTCTGGTAAATTTTCGTTCTTGCACTACAAGGGTTTAAAAACACCGTAAATCTCCTTAACTTTCACTTTTTAAGGCGAAAATACAAGAAACACTTTTCTTTTTCTAACCAGAGACGGCTTCAGTTTTTAATATTTAGGAAAATTGTCAAAATTTTCAACTTTTACGGAGCCACTTCGTTTTTTCATTTTTTGTCTTCTTTTAGCCTCACTTATCACCTATTAAAAGGATACTCTTTATTTCGGAATCACCCTGTATAATAGTTGCAATCTAGTTCCTATGACACCGGATGTAACCGTTTGTATGATATTTATTAGCTATATAACCGTCAATTCACAGAAAGTTTACTTGCTAGAGAAACCAAACAGGTTCATTGCGGCAACTGCGCTGTCTTTTGGTCCCCATAAAGTAATATTAGCATTTAAAGCCTACTTTCAGACACAAGCTTGTCATGTTACAATAAAACAACATTTTATGGTAACATTCCTATTTTTTGACTATTTATTTGCTGCTACCACCAACGGTAAGTTTTCTAGCACAAATTTAGCCCTGGGCGACAACGAAATCCAATAATAATGTAAAATAAAAACAATTATTATTGAAAAGCATTATTTACAAGAAATAGTTAAGAATATAAAAACAAAAGTTTTGTGGTTGTTGCAAAAACTGCCTTAAAGTATGTACAAAAGAAATTGTTAACAATGGCTGTGAGAAATTGTGCATAATAATTCCAGCAACCTGTTTCAAAGTTTTAGTGACGATATAAAATAAATATCTTCAATGCGTATTCACAAGAGCGTCTACAGCTTGTTAGCGCAGTTGGTCAGAAGGACAACTTACAAACCAGGTGGCTACAACAACTCAGGTTCAGATCCCGGTGGCAGAGGCAGACAAAGCTATTAAATAAAAAAAAATGTCAGGCAACCCTCATTCCACCTGAATATGGAGACAATCCGAAAAACAACAAAAACAATAGAATGATCTGAAACAAATTAGTTGAAAATGTTTTTAATTTTGTTTGACTTTTTGGATTTCTGAAAATTTGCGGTAACAATAATTAATTTATAAGAAAAATAATTTATGTAGTTTCATGCACGGTTTATCGTCAGCACGCGTACGGCATCGGTAGCAGCAACGTAACTAAGTAGTAACTATACAGTAAAGATATAGAAAATGCAATGTAACTTTCGAATGCTCGGAAGATTGTTAGGCTTAGTGACATTCCTACAGATAGTTATCCAAACGTAATCTAAAAGTAACTCTACAGTTACAAAAACCGGGACATTCTTAACCAATAGTTAACTTATAGTTATTTTATTTTACTATTTCTTTACATCGTTTACTTTACACAGTTACTATGTTGTTACGAAATAGTAAAGTTTTGCTGTGTGGGTTTAATCACTTTTTGTCACTTTTTTTGGAAAAGATAGCTAGAGGTCACTTTTTGTGTTTAGAAAGGGGAACATTTGCCAAAACTCAATATATCAAATCAAATTGTTTTTATCATATAAAAACATTAAGCTTTTAAAAGCGAACCAAGTCATTGTACATATTTTGTTTGTTTCCATACCGGACTTCTTCATTTTTTCGACTTTTTGCCGCTCTCTCCTAAACTGCGTAAAAGGGTTTTCATCTTTTTCTCTACCTCTTCACGTAGGATATTTAACTCAGTTGCTAACGCCTGCCATGCTTTGATCTTTTTTGTTTTATTTCAATACTTTGTAAGACGTACATTTCACAATATGGGTTTATCCCGATATTTTTCGATTAGCGCAATGATCTTTTCGTCAGCCCATTCCATTTTATTATAATTTAACGTAATTTTAATAGTAACAACAACCATCGCCGTATACACCAAAATGAGGGTCCGTCACGTGCTCTCCATTGTTTCCTTTGAAGTTACCAACTCGACATACTAAACTGGCGAGCTTGTGCGAACGTGTCAAGGACAGAATTGTTACGCTGGCTATTCGTAAACTGAACACAGAGAGATTGCGCGAACTTATCATGAACTGTTCGAGAACGCCGCCGTCCCCAGCGAAAAAATAACACGTCGCAAGCTGCTCGCGAACAGTTCATGTTACTTTTAGAAATATCCCGGAAACAATGAGAATAATCATTGTTTAGTTAATGACTAAAATCTCCAACCTACTAACGACAGCCTGAGAAATTCCAACCATCAGTCAAGGAAAGAACAATCTTTGTTCGACGAGATTGTGCTGAAATCGGTTAAATCTCGATAATCTAATAAAGTGGTATAAATAGTGAAATCTATTCGTTCAGCAGACCAAACTGGGATGCTGCAAAATTAATGCAAAAAATGACAAAACAACTGATTAAAGCTTGTTTTTGTTGATGATTTTCATGTATATTGCATGCAGTGCCGAAGAGGTACGTCATGTAGCTTTTCGTATATTACTTCTCTTTACTCTGTAATCTCATGTTTTCCAAAATCCTAAGAAATCCTTTCAAACCAGCTTGGCAATTTTTTTTTTAATTTTTACCTTTAAATATACGGTCTGACTTTTAGCTGCAGTACAACTTTTTTCAAAACGACTATGACGTTAAAATGGACATTGCTGAAGTTTCTTGGTATAACAAATCATGTCTTAAGAGTTTCGAGGTCGCTTTTGTCCCATACAACAGAACACAAAGGGTTGCTAATTCAACAATAGAATTGCTGTTTGATGCCGGTAGCGATGTGATAGTACGTTTACTATTTGGAAGTTTTTATCTATTTACAATTTACCCTTGTATTTTGCAGCTAGACGTACAATTTTACAAGATGATGAGCAATGAATATCGGTTCTTTCCACTGACGTTCAGTGCAAATATTTGTGCGGAATATATGAGAAATACATGTGGATTGAAAGATTTTGCAATTAAAGCGTCCAATATGAATCCTTGCAGACTTCACAAAGTAAGATATTTGTACGCTTAATGTTTGATTTCTTAGATATCTGTTATAGGGAAAATACTATGTGCATAACGTAATGCCGGATTTCTCAAGATTTCCTCCCCATATGCCCCGCGGTTCGTACAAAGTGGTTTCAGAGCTTTCATTCCATTCGATTCGCTGCGCACAAGTTGACTATTATGCGCGTGTTGTAGATAAACCCATAGACTGGAAGAATATCCCCAAGTCTAGCAAATACAATTAAAAAATTATTTTGTGGCAAAATTCGTCTTTTCAAAATTTAAGAGACTTGGAATAAAAGAGGTTTACGTGATCTTGCTTAAAATATTAAGTTAAGTGTAATTTATTTGTTGGAAAAAGGAATCAAATGATTTCGTTCCTGGAGTGTCATCTACTAAAAAGGGAAAAAAGCTTGTGATTAAAATATTTAAATAGCTTTACCTGTAACTATCTCAAAACTGCAAAATGTGTACTTACACACACTGCTTTCGTAAACTAGTCCATAAATGCTTTAAAAATTCAGCAACGATCTTTTAGGAAAAACGCTCGGACCGGTCAGTTTGTATTTTTAAATGCGCATTTTTTTTTAAACAGAAATTATTTTTATTGGGTGAGTTGTATAGAAGGTATGACGGCATTAAATTTTTTTAAATTTGATGACGTCATACCTCCTAAATGACTCACCCTGTATAAATATTTTCTGTTTAAAAGTGCGCATGTAAAAATACAAATTGACTGGTCCAAACGTTTATCCTAAAAGTTCGTTGCTGAATTTTTAAAAAATTTATGCACTACTTTACGAAAGCACTGTATATTAGACCTTTTTTATTCTAAGGCCTTGGATTGGCATTTCTGTTATTTAAATTTACTTAGCACCTGCGTGACATGATAAATGCACTTGTATTCTAAAATAATGTTTTGTGGTGTTGGTAGTTTGCGATTTAAATATAGCAATGAATAAAGAAGTATAACTTAGTTTTTTTTTATTGACTTGTACAATTGGATAAATTCTGTATTTTTGGCTATTTCGTTTTTTTAGCAAATATCTAGTAAGCCGTGAACTTTTTTGAACAAACAAACCATAAGTAAACTGATCTTCAAAATAGCCAAAACTTTTCTAATTTAGCCGACTTCGTATCTTTTAAAATTTCCGAGATCCCAATAGTGAGCATCTAAATTGGGACACACTGTATAGCTCCGTTGTTTTCTCAATGGAGTTCCGGGGTATTAATACATGTGTATACATTAATTACCCCGGATGCATAAAACGTTTTTAAAGTCGTTATCAGTTAATGCGATGTTAACTTTAAAATTTAGGGGTCTGATTGGCAAATTTTAAGTTGACATTGAATTCCTCTGCTTCTGATTGGTTGATGATGTTCTTAGTTTGACAACACAAATAAAAACGATTTATGCAACCGGGAGTAAGCTAACCAATACAAATTTGTCAATGATAAATTAAATATTTGAATTAAATAAATTATGCAAAGCAAATACGAAAGCTATAGGATTTTAAAGCTGCCAAGCCTTCAAGACTGAAGTTACTTAGATCATTTTTTGTCCCCCTTTTTTTAAAAGGTTACTAGAGGTCACTTTTTATATTCAGAAAGGGGAACATTTGCCAAAATTCAATATATTGTCACTTGTAGGTTGCTTGCTTATGTAGTCTGTATTTAAATTATTTTCAAGTTAATTTTTTGCCTCGCTTGAAAAATTTTGCTGCTGTTGGGTGACAATAATACTTAAAGCCGCAGAAAAGCGGGGGTGGGAATTTAAACTTTCTCTAAGAACGGTTGATCCAACTTGCAGTTTTTATGATTTTGATCAAGATGCTGCTATTACCAAAATTAAATTTGAAAAAAAATTAAAAAATAGCCCATCTAAAAAAAATTCTGACTACAGCCTTCATAATACCAGATATTCACAGCTGCAACTTTGAGCGTTTCATTGTAGCGCAAGTATTGTTGTTAGCTCTCAGTGCTTACTTATGATAGTGTGATTTCTACCGATAAGACTAGGAGGACTAGGATAGACTATGTTTGACCCCCGGAAGGAAGTTAGAAAACTGAAATAAACTATCAATTCGAGCTGATCCCGGTGACAATAAAACCATCAACCCTTGGCCAGTCTATCAATTGATTTACGTCAGTTTGATTTCTGATTGAGAGCAAAAATTATTAGTTGATAACAAAGAACAGTTTATTCCTTTTGGATTAATTCGTTTAAACCGAGAATGTTTTTGTTTATTATTTGTAACGTAACGTTGCGTTACAATATTACTGACTCTAGTTTAACTAGGACACTACCAGTCTTGGGTCGGCTAATCTCACTGAGTGGCCTTGAGTGGGGATAAGAAGGAGGCATACATTCAATAAAACACAAAAATTTTATGTGATACATATCCTGGAGAAACCGGCCAATAAAGGCGCCAGTTTTCCCAAAGGGAAAACACAACTACAAAGATTCTAACAGTTTCAAAAAAACAAGTATAAGTAATTGATAAAATCAGCAAAAAGAATTTGTGATAGAACGAAGTTAAACTTAATAATAAAGTAAAAAGGGAACGGAGGATCTGCAACAAACTACGCAAAAACACAAACACCCCACCTAACCAACCCTTCCTAGTCTTTTTCTTTTTTTTGTTTAAATGGATTTATAAAGTTAAAACAACAATAATAAAAAATTACTAAGGAAAATTTAATTAAGCTGCTAAAGCCTATTATTGACTTCGTTGGAAAGCATTTAAGTGAACTAAGATAAATACATGCTGTAAATATAAGAAATTTTTAAAAAATTTAAAATGAATAACGGCAATATTGAAATAGTAGAACAGGTTGCTCAAAGGTACAGCATATGCGCCGGCACCCCATCCTTCACGGATTGACCAGAAATTCGCTTGGAACAAAGATAATTATCGTAAGTCGGATGATATGACCGGGAGTAAAACTGAAATTTCGAGGTTGCGTCACCTTACCTACCATGCAAAGATAATCTTCAACAAACGATCCTGTATTATTTCAGCTACGGTCTTCCCTCGCTGGATTGAGGCTTGTCACAACTCAAGCAATTTGATGTACTCCTGTCACAAATCCCGGCAACGAAACTGTTTAGGAGACGACTTCCGCTCTACTGAGACTGCCTTGCCTGACGAGGAATTGATACTTCTGATTTTTATTTTGTAGTTCATGACAAAATCAGTCAGTAATGTTTCATTTCTGTTTGTGTTTGTATGTTAAGTATCTTCCGATTGTTGGATAATAAACCCGCTTCTGTCCTATCATCGTGTTACAGTCTCCCACAATTTTCAGACCGTGACCTGGAATCCTTCCGTATTCGGTGAATGCATGAATATTTACAAGACCTATTTTTTGGTATTTTTCTTGGATTTAAAGATAGCACGTTCTGTTGAAAATCGGTTTAAAAAACCAACAGGAACTGTTGAGTAAGGTATAACCTTCTAAGTCAAATATTTCGTTTCCTTTCTGTTTTGTTTGTTGTATTCTGTTTAACTAGGTTTTTATTGCACCTTCTTCAAAGCTGCCTCTCGTATTCCATTCAACGTGGGTGCTTTTTGTCTTTTTCGTTTGCTCTCCTAAAGTTGGTTTTATCATGTTTCTTTTTCTCGCCGAGGTCATCCTCATTCTATTTCAATTCGTTATTTGTGGTTAGTTTGTTTTTTTCATATTTACTGTTTTTTTCTTCGTCGTTTTCTCACCATTATTCAAATCCCACCGTTCACCTTCAATAACTCTGTATATGAGAAGCAGTTGGGCTGAGGTTCACTTTTGAAAACTTTACAGGAGGACGAAAAAAACTGCAAAAGGTACAATTTCATATTACACTGTGACCACAAATCTTATTCAATCAACTTAAAATTTTGTTTACACGTCTTTCAGGTATTTCTTTTTGGGTTGCTCGCAATAAAATTTGTTTAGAGTTTATTAATATAAAGGAAAAAAAAACAATTTAAAACACATGCAGGACAACAGCCTTAATGCTTCTAACTTATATTGCTTAATACAAAAACACACGTTTAAAATTTAGTAAGAAGTAAGTAGTATTCGTAATAAAAATTCGCAAAAATGTGTAAAATATTTTGGTTTATTTAATATAAAATACGTTTCATACCAATTTAAACAAATTAGCCTTATAAAAATATTATTATTTAAAAGTATATTATAAGAATCTTTAGGGAGTTTCATCGGGCTCGTCCTCAAGCTCGTTAGACGCTGTGGCTGAATACTTTAGAGATTTGTAGTAGGGTTGGAAAGATTTGTCAACTTATTCTAGGAGCTCTAGCAGGTGGTGATGTTTGGCGGCTTTAATGGATATTGTGTTATTTCGAGTAGCTGGAAAGTTTCTCTGAAAAATGTAAAGATAACCTTACTTTTCACTTCAAATTCACTGAATGAAACTCTTCTTCTTTCAACGTAGTTTTGTAGTATAAAATACCTTGATCATTTCTCCTCACTTGGGCCCAAACTACCTGAGACAGATAAAATTGTTCTCCATTCGTATTTTTTTTTCTGGAGACCAATGGAGCTCCACTACCTTTGAACAAGCTGCTAACGTCTTTAAAACCTTCTATGTTCATTGAGAAAACAATGAATGGATCTCGAGGAACGGCGATTTCTAGAGTTTTAAGGCTTTTTCTTTTTCTTTCAATTATTTCATGGACCGCTGCCTTTCAGCAGGTACTTATGATTTATTATTTTTAAAGTGGAAATTTTATTCAGCAACCACATATATACGCAGGAATTATCATTTTATTCCTATTGTGGCAACTGCAGTTCTCCGATCATATCGAAAGTTTTTCAACTTTTTCGTCCAAGTTTTCCAAAACGAATATAATGGTGTACGAAGATATGTTATTTCCATCTCTCAAACCCTGCGTTTCATTCCAAATCATGCAATAAAACTACTCGGTAGTGTCACAATGAATTGGTAAATTTAAAGTTCAAAGTTTTCATAGATAAAACGAACGTGAGTTATTCAAACAAGATGTAATAGGTAAATATTTTTGTACGAGGGTGGTCTGAAAAGTGTCCGACCTAACAAAGATACAAGACATTTTTTCTGAAAATTTTTTTTTATTTTTCAACATAGTCTCCTTGTAACTCTACACACTTCTCCCAGCGATGCTCCCATCTCTGTAACCCGTCCAAATAGTACTCGGCATTTTTCTCTGCTAAATAATTGTTTACGAAGGTGATTGCCTCTTCATTTGACGAAAATCTTTGTCCTCCGGGCGCAATTTTTAGATGAGGGAACAAAAAGAAGTCGCTTGGGGCTAGATCTGGTAAGTAAGGCGGATGGTCAAGCAGTTCAAACCGTAATTCGTGGATTTTCGCCATGGCAACCGCTGAGGTGTGAGACGGTGCGTTGTCTTGGTGGAACAGGATTTTCTTTTTCTGCAAATGTGGCCGTTTTTTCGCAAGTTCTGCTTTCAGCTTGTCAAGTAATGATGCATAGTATGCTCCTGTAATGGTTTTTGCTTTTTGAAGATAATCGATTAAAATAACTCCATGACTATCCCAAAAAACAGTCGCCATCACTTTCCCAGCCGAAAAAACAGTTTTTGCTTTTTTTGGAGCCGGTTCCCCCTTTGCAGTCCACTGTTTGGACTGAATTTTTGTTTCGGGCGTATAATGGTGTATCCAAATTTCATCTACAGTAATTAATCGGCTCCAAGACTCGGATTTATTTCGCCTAAACTACGCCAAAAGAGCGTTGGAAATATTCATTCGAACACGTTTTTGGTTTAACGTGAGCAAACGCGGCACCCAACGAGCGGACAGCTTTCTCATGCCTAAATGTTGATTTAATATGTGACAAACACGTTCTTTTGACATGTTCATAACCTCTGCTATCTCTCTCACTTTAATTCGGCGGTCGTCTAGCACCATTTGGTGAACTTTGGCGATGTTTTCGTCGGTAGTTGCAGTTTTTGGACGTCCCGAACGTTCATCGTCTCCCAAGCTCTTACGGCCACGTTTAAATTCAGCAGCCCAAAATTTCACTGTGGTAAATGATGGTGCAGAGTCTCCATACACAGAATCCAACTCATCTTTTATTTGCGAAGGCGTATTGCCTTTCAAAAATAATAATTTAATGACAGCTCGATACTCGATTTTGTCCACTTTCACAAAAAAACTCACTTCAACTCACTCAAACGACTGTTACATAAAAACTGCGCGTCCAAAATGGCTGAAACTTTGGTGAGTAACTGTCAACAGATGAACAACGAAATTCTGTAGGTTTTATTTACGAGTGCTGCCATCTTCACGTTGAGGTCGGAAACTTTTCAGACCACCCTCGTAAATCTACCCTGACCACCATTTTTTGACGTTGCGCTTCTTTGCTTCTTCCTTATCTCGATTTTTCAGTTTGTATCTAAAGTCTACCTCTTGATGATGTTTTCTCTGGTGCTCTTTAATATTTTCTTTCTTAGCTTTCGAAGCACTTTCTCTTAAGATTTTAATAAAATGATCACAATCATCGCACGTGCCGGTGGATGGTTGATAAAAGCTGAGATTGAATTCTTCATTAAATACGTTCCTGTAAAGCCACTTTTTGCTATCATATCTTCATGTCTGTTTTTTTCGTTGCATTTTTCTGTGTAGGGTTTATACATAATACTAATGTTTAATTCTGGACTCAAATATTGTCTTAATTCTTTCTCTGCAATAATGTGACTGATAAGAAAGAAATGAGAAAATGTGTGATATCACAGATAATCTGACTTTTTCGGGTAATTTATTTTTGGGAGAGTGTTTTCCTCTTTTACCTGCTGCAACAAACCCACTTTCTTTTTTCTTGCCTAAGGCAATACGTACAAATTTTTTAGTTAAGTGTGTTTAAATACATAACTTATACAACGATCTTGTTTGCAGAAGTTTGTAGGTGGTAAATCTTACTCTTTGTTCGTCTACCTGTTTAATTATCGTTTCGTGGTCTAGAATGATTTTTTTAGTTTTTCATCAACCATAGACAACAAAATTGCCCTCTGTGGTTCCAGCTGAATGTATCTTTCCAAAAGTCTCTAAATATATTTAGTCGGAATTTTTTCACCACACTTTCTTGGACAAGAGCAAGACAATTTTAGTCTCTTGCCTTCGTTTATTTTACTTTTCTTAGCCACAGAGTATGTATAAGAAGAACCTTTTAATCGAGGGCTCTTTGCTACATACCCCTTCCAACTCATTTCATTTCTTACTCTTTTTCCCTTTGGTTAGGTTTTGCTTGTCAGGACACAGTTTCTTCATTGCTAGATGTTGTATTTGTAGTCGACGCTACTTCATTTTTAATACATGAATAAATGTCATTTTACAAAATGCACACTTGGCGTAGATATTTTTTCTGAACAAATCTTGCTTGAAACTATTTTAAAATGTATTGAACACGTAGTTTGCGAAATCTTTACAAGCAGAAAGTCCCGTTTACATCCTTATGCCGCTAACAAAACAGAAACGTTTGTTAAGAAGTATAGAGGCGTAAATGGGACTTCAGTCTTTATGCTGCTAAGAACTGAGGGACTTACGCCTTTTTAATTTTATGTATTTTTTCTGTTATTAAATCTGGGATTTTAGCCTTTCTACCATAAACGAGAAAGAGTATTTTAAATCCAAGAATGATTTAATGATTTCTGAAAAAAGAGGACTTCAGCCCAACTGCTTCTCGCATAGAGAATTATGTTTTTACTTTTCTATTTTTTGTTATGTTACTAAGCTCTTCTTGCGTTCTCCTTTCCTTTTCAGTTAGATGTATGTGTACTTAGTCAGTATCTTTCAACTTTCTGCTTTTATCATCTGTGTTTTATCTTTCCATTTTCCTCGTTTTAGTAATATGAGCGACTTCATTGCCTTTGTTTTTACCACACTCGCTTTGTTTCTCTTTTACACTTTGTGCTATCTCTTAAGTTTGCAGCTTCAGATCTTTTAGTTTTGCTGTGGCTTCTTCAACTGCTTCAGTCTTATTTCTGAGGATTATTATTTTTATGTTTAGCTCTTCATTTTTCTTTTGCAAATCTTTTATTTCGTTTTTCAACTCTTTTTGTTGCCTTCCCATTTCTTTCATTTCTGTCGTAAGGGGGCGGCATAAGCAGAGAAATCAAAATACAATTTAAATCACTCAATACTTAAAAATCTTTACGCAACTCTTTTCTATATTGGTCTATGTTATTTCGATATTGATTTTAACACGAT
>VTPC01087291.1:0-28133 GCA_011009095.1 Ignelater luminosus | reverse complement strand
TTCGAAAATTATTCATATCATCTATACCATCTTTTACCCATGAAATATTTCTTTTCATTGAAAACAAAACACAGGCTAGCAATATAATTTTTTGTGTGTTTGCAACGTTTGCAACCACATAACCAAGGTTATCTTAAAACAACGAACGTATGATTTCTGCCGATCTTTAGTTTGCGTAATAATTAGAAGTAACTTAGATAAATCGAGGGTGGATGTTCCCCTAAAGATTATATCTTGTTTTTCAGGAAAACTTCAAACACCAAAAGGCTGTCTAAATAAATCTTTAAGAATGCAATTGCAACCATTATTGATAAGTATTTGTGCAGACACGGTTTCATTTCTTTCTATAAGTTTTAAACTAAAAAGTAAAAATGTTTCTTAAGATTACCGGCACAGTTTACCTATCTTTGATATGATAACACTACTAAAAGTTAAAAATTAAAAATGCCCCTTCCGCAAATTATAGTATTTACACATGTATATTCCGTTACTCAATGTAGTACAAAACGGACTAAAATAAACTGACCGGCACAAAAACCGGCCACCCTGAATAATTTCGCAAAACCACTTTGAAAATTATTAATTTCAATGCCACGGCGATTGAATGATGTAATTCAAGCTCGAGGACTGACTGAAATCATCGATAAATGGTGCGCATGGCACCGGCTTTAGAGGTCGTTCGACCTCTCTCAAGCCGGATGGAATTGATCGTCCTGAACGCAGCGTCCGTTATTGGTAGAAGTTGGAAGTGGAATCTTCGTTGTTTGTCGTTGGCCAAGGCAGTAAAGTAGGCTTGAGAGGCGATGTTGATGATGGCGTGGCGGCGGTTTTTGATTTGGTGGATTGTTGATCTTTGGAGCTGGTTTTCAGGTGAAATTCTTGAAGTTGACACGGACGACGAATTGGAGACGGTGCACAAGCGGAATCCACGCGAGCTGGCAGTAAGGTATAGGGTAGTTGATAATGGAAGTAGGTTATTAGGATAATTGAAGGAATTTTAAATTGGGGATAATTAAATAATTGCGGGTTGTGATTGGATATAATGAATTATGATTGGTAAGGTAAGGTGGTAGGTGGGGCAACGGTTTTTCTCAGGACCACAACCCCCCGCAGTTCGCGCTGCGAGAAGATTTGGCGGGAAAGGACGGGGGGAAATGGATGGCGGGAATGGAAGGGGGTTATCCACGGGTGACGGACGGAAGTAGAATTTCGGCAGCTAATGAGTTGTTGCATCCGAGGAGCCTCGGGCTCGAATGACAATAATGGCGGTGGATATGCTGGGGCCTGCTCTCCCAGAGCGGGCTTGGCGGACGAGGCTGAGAAAATTGGAGCTCTACCGGGCCTATCACCCCGGACCAAAGGTGCAGGACACCGGTAGATGAAGTTGGCTACTCTACCCGCCCTCCCGTTCGGGTGTCGAGTAGCCGTTGGAGTTAGCTGCCTACTGGGTTAAGTCCATACTAATAAGCACGTTGTCTGCAGTGTGCAAATTTAAATAATCTGCAGCGCCTTGGGCATTAATTAAATACGAGGGTCGTTTCAAAAAAGTCCGTGCAAAGTCAGAGAGATGGCACTACTGGCGCATATCGAGGTTATGTTTAGTTGGTAGCATCTCTTGGAAGAACACACACCAAGTTTCAGCCAGATCGGTCTATTTCTTTGTGTTTGGCATTCGTTTGAATCAAGGAAGTCGAGTGATTTTAAAAAGATGGACGAAAAAGAATTTCGTGCGTTGATTAAACATTACTTTATGAAAGGCAAAACGCCTCAGGAGACTAAAGAGAAGCTTGATAAACATTATGGTGACTCTGCATCTTCGATTAGAACAGTTTAGAAGTGGTTTCAAAATTTTCGGAGTGGCCATATGGGCACAAGTGACGCTGAACGTTCTGGACGCCCTGTTGAGGTTACTACTCCAGAAATCATTAATAAAATCCTCATCGACTATCTGGAAAAGGGTAAAACTATTACAGGTGCATATTAATAAACGGAGCTGCAAGACAAATGCCCACGATTGGCCCACAAAAAAGTCCTTTTCCATCACGACAACTCACCAGCTCACGCCTCAGCAGTTGTGGTCGCATAATTAATGGAAATAGGGTTTCAACTCGTTTCACATCCCCCCTATTCTCCAGACTTGGCTCCCTCGGATTACTATTTGTTCCCCAATTTGAAGAAATATCTGACGGGAAAAAGATTTTATTCAAACGAGGAGGTGATTGCAGAAACGAATGGCTATTTTTCAGACTTGAACAAATCCTATTATTCAGAAGGGATCAACAAACTAGAGCAGCGTTGGACGAAGTGTATAAGCCTAAAAAGAGACTATGTTGAAAAATAAAAAAGGTTTACCCCAAACAATTAAGTAGTTTTTATTTTTGCACGGACTTTTCAAACGATCCTCGTATTACTATACCGTCTCGCTTTTATAAAGGATTATCATTTTAAAACTTCCTACTCTGAACATCTTGAAAACTAAAAAAGATATCGAAATAACTCCAACGGTATTTTCTTATACTGAGAAGGGGAGACTAAACAGCCATCCCCACTTTAGAATTTTAAATTGGATGATATGGCATGTGGCACATCAAATTAAAGTTCTTTAATACCAGAATACAGTAGTGTTTGAAAAAATCAAATCGGCCGATTGGTTTTCGATGAATTAATTTTTTTATTTTAATAAAGGATCATTAATAAATTTATCGTAATAGCTGCTCGAATTGCGCTCCATTAGTTGCTAGGCAATGATAAAGCCTATTTTATTTTACTTATTTAAAATTACAATGAATTACATTTATTATTGCCTAGCAACCAATGGAGCGCAATTCAAGCATCTATAACGATAAATTTAATAATGTACCGTTATTAAATAAAAAAATTATTTTTTTGAGAAACAATCGGCCGATTTGATTTTTTCAAGCATCACTGCATTGCGGTGTTGAAGACCTTTAATTTGATGTGCCACATGCCATATCATCCAATTTAAGATTTTAAAGTGGGGGTGGCTGGAGCTTAAGGGTAGAATCTTAATTAAAAACTTTGCACATAGTTTAGTCTCCCCCTCCCGGTATAAGAAAACGCCCTTAGATTTATTCTGATATCTCTTTTGGTTTTTAAGATATTCAGAGTGGGAAGTTTTAAAATGATCACCCTGTATAAATATAATAAAGTACAGTTTTCCATAATATTAAAATTAAAATACTATGTTTCGTTAAAAAGTTAAAAAAAGCATTTTCTTTTTTTTTCGATTATAATCGCCGATTACAACGTTTACATTAACGCTTCGCCATTGTTTAAAAGTGTAGATAATGAGTTAATTGCCTTACGAAACTGCAGGAGAGTCAGTGCATTCCATTGGAATATATCACATTGTAAATATGTATATTTTTTGAATTTTACTGTCACATATGGATATAATTCTGACATTTTAACATAACACTATCATCGACGTTATAGTAAGCTAATATTTTGGATAATCATGTATGCAGTACGGTACCTATCAAACGCTTTGGTGTAATAGCTCTTTACAACCATAGAACATCCCTTTTGCTTTCACGCCAGCAGGTTATTGTTGTATGTATAGGTACTGCGTTATACGATCGACTGTTGCGTTAGAAGTAATTTTATATATTTTGCAAAAGCAATCGGCTTATAATTATTTTAATGTTTAGTCTTATTCTTATACAATAAAAGATCTTTTCTTGTCTTAAGAAATCCGAAATTGACTTAGGCTCATTTTATTTATTACGTATGCAGGGCCATAGCTGGCGGGTAGGCAGTGCGTGTGTAACAAGCGGGCGCCACTTATAAGGCGCGCAAATTTAATAAAATCGCATTCATAATGTTTCTAGGCTACATCCGATTAAAAAAATTATAATGGTACACAAGGTAATAGAAAAATATTTTACAAGGCTCTTTGCAACGATACTCAACATAAACAGGGGAATGTCTCTACGAATATTTGACAGAAACATTGTTACCAATGTTTGACTTGAATTTGTATGATTTGCTCGGGCAGGGTTATGATAATGGGTGAAGTATGAGAGGTAAGCACGTGGAGTTGCAAAAACGTGTATTAAACGTAAACCCTCGAACCATGTTTGTACCTTGAGCAGCTCACTTTCTTAATCTGGTTGTCAACGACGCAGCCAAGTTATCCAACGAAATAGCCAGTTTTTTTAATATAATTCAAGAAATTTTCAGCTCTTTTTCTGCTTCTCCACATCGATGGGCCGTTTTCAAATATAACGTAACCAATTTAAATTTGCAGCTTTTATCAGAAACACACTGAGAAAGTATAATAAAAGCTATCAATCCCTTGTATCATCAAATAGGTGAAGCTTATGATAGCCTGGAACAGATCGCTAATGATGGAAACAGGAATGTAAATACTAAACAAGTGAACATATGGCCCAGTGTTTAGCAGTTAAAATTAAATCGTTTAAATTTCCATCCTCCTTAACCATTTGGCACAATATCTTAACAAAAGTCAATGTTGTAAGTAAACTACTTCAGAATGCTCAGGTTAATATCCACAAGTCAGTAACCGCACTAACAAACTTAAATTCTTATATCACTCAACAGAGAAGCGATAAAAGTTTTGAAAATTTTGTCAGAAAAACCAAAGAATTGGGCAACGAATTGGAAGTGGAATGCGAAAATCCAAAAATGAATTTAGTGCACCGTAGTAAGAAAAAATGTTTTTGCAATACGAAGCAGTTGATGAATCAAGCACCCTAGATCCAAAACAGTATTTTAGAGTTGATTTTTATTTTCAAATTTTGGATTCAGTGAACACATCAGCAGAAGAAAGATTTCAACTTTTGAGAAATCATAAAGATACTTTTGATTTCTTGTGTAAAATGCAATGTATTATAGTAATAAAGAAAAAAAAATTGCGAAAGTGTTGTGCTGATCTCGATCTGAAAAAAAAGGAACTAAAAAGATGTAAACGGCATTGAGTTACACGACGAAATCGTTACTTTGAAAAATTTAACTAGTTGTCACCAAAATCCTAAAGATGTTCTAGAATATACAACACAACTAAATATTAATTCGGTGTTTCCAAATCTTACAACAGCTCTCAAAATCTTTCTATCCCTTCCACTATCTGCAGCCGCAGCAGAAAGATCATTTTCAAAATTGTCATTTATTAAAAATTATTTAACAACTACAATGCATAAAGACCGATTGTCGAGCATTGCACTTTTATCTGTTAAAAGTGATCTTTCTGAGAATTTAAATGTGTCGATCAGTTTGCTAATGCAAAAGTGAAACGAGTACGTGATAACTTTGTCAAAGATTTTACTAGTAAATAACTTTCTTGTAAATTCTGTGTCATTTACTTTTTAATTTTTAAATTTAAGGCGTTTTTTTACTTTTTCAAGGAAGGTAGTAAAACGACAGTCGGTATTTACATTATACAGAATTGGTTTATCAATCACACGAATTTGACAGGGAATACTTAACGTAACTGAAATGCTCAAAGAAGAAAACTTAGTGCACCTGTACAAGTTTACATGTTATTTGTGTTATTTTCATTTTTTCGAGAGCGGGAAAAAATTAAAACAGTAATTTTTGCAAACTCTTATGATGCGTGAAGCAATTCTACACCCTGTATACTAAAGCTTCGCAAATATTTCCGATTGAATATTTTGCAAAAATATGCGAATACATTGGGGACGGAGAGCGCCAAAATATGTTTCATCACGCAGGCGCTGCGACCCTCAGCTACGGCAGCTACGGGCCTGTACGTAGACTTACACTTTTTCTACCTGCAATATTTCCAACGTCTAAGTTGTTAAATTGTGGAAATGTTGTACTTCTCATAAAGGCAGGTTAGTCTTTGTCTGGAGTGATATTCTGTTTTGAGTTGCTTTTTCTTCATTAATGTTCTCTTCGGTGGTAACCTTACCCATTCCATTCATTAAGAAGAGATTGTAGCTGATTTGTGAATTGTGGTCATCTGTCTAAACCTAGTATGCCAAGTTAGTTGGCACCATCTGAGGCTAAATTATTGTTTCTGACATCACTCATAAAGAGATTTATATTTTTAACCTACCGTCAGGCTTACTACTATTATTATCTGGGAGGGTGAGGATAGGTTCTCTCAGTAGTGGAGTTGAGGTTGACTGACTGTACATCTACCTTGCGTATGGTTACTCTTACGCTAGCTATTATTGTTATTATTATTACTATTATTGTTATCAATATTTTTACATTAATTGTAACCGGATAACAATAAAGATTATTATTATTATTATTATGCTTGTCTCTTCTGCTCTCACATTAGCATTAGTAAAGAACAAATCATTTTATCAAAAACAATAGTACTCTTAACGTTGTTTGCAAGTTTCAACTTGGCCATAATCATCTTTTCCGTTTTACTGTGTCACCAAGTTTTAAGTTATTGTATATTTTCAGTCTACATCGAGTAAACATAGTCACTGCATTTAATTTTTAAACAGTAGTGAACAAATTAAAAAAAAAACGAAACGACCCGATAGCGTCTTATGTGCTTTTCTTAACTGAAGGTTAGATTTAAACAGTATGCTGGATAAAATAAAGACCAAATGTACCAGAAGAAATAGAAAATGGCCTTGTTGATCTCTTACATTCTTGCTAAAGCGGAAGACTGATCTTTTAGCCTGCACCTTTAATCTCATCTAGTATTTGATTATGTTCATGATGGGTAAGTCACGGGAAGACACAAGAAAAATGTTATGCGATTAAGAGAGGAGGATTTTTATCGTATTCTGAAAGATGAAAATGGTGAAAATTGTTTGTTGATAAAATAATGATCAATAAAAATTAAACTATAGAACTTAATTGTACTAATCCTTCCCATTATAATTGAGACAGTCAATTCAACAAAACACACCTTGTTGGTGTATTGAAAGCAATTAAAGGAATTTTAACATTTAATTAAATGATGAACTTTACTTTAAATCTGATTTCGGAATAATGGCGTCATCCATCATTTATACTATAAACAAGAATATTATTAATTGCAAGTCAAATTTTAATAATAATTATAACAAAGAACGGATTGATACGCAAAATGTTAGCTCTATTTTTAACTGACTTTTTCATTAACAAAAAATCTCTAAATAACATACTTAATTCATGGTCATATAGATCATTATTTATAAAGTGATTTTTTTCAATAGATTTAAAAGTGATTTCGGTCAAGGACCGAAGAACTATAAGTCGACTATTGGTTTGAGGCGTCGGAAATGTAATAAAGAAAGCGAAATTAGGCTCCTATTCAGAGTGATGGAAATTTTGTATGTACTTGGCTGTTTATTAAAGTGTATAGAAGTTAAATTCTGACATAGCTACTTAAAATATAAAAAAAAACTTATTTCATTTATGATTTAATAATGTTATTAACGATTTGAAGGAGAATATTCATTAAATGTATAGCACAGGAAGAAGGTGTCAATGTACGTTTTATTAAATTTTATACGTGCGACCTTCTGTTGTTTGCAATTTGATTTTTAAAATTTTAAATTAATTTAATAATCCGGAATTTTACTTATATAGAAGTTAAACAAAAAAATCAAAATTGAAATTATTTGTGACATTCATAATGAAGGACGTTATTTAAAGATAGTGAAACATGATCTCTACGAATTAAGTATTAAAACCAACAATAAAATGCAAGAGCATTAAACTAATTACACTATTATTTCCGAGAAATCTAGTTTAATTAATTATTTTAATTTTCTCAGGCTGTCTAGTGTAAAGTTAGAATATAATCACCTCGTATGAGTACATGTTGAATGCAACGTTTTGCTGTGAAAAAGTACCTTATTAATAAGACTTTAGTTGATTATTTATCATTTCGTGTAAAACAGCAAGTCGGCAAGATATATGTAATAAAAATCATTCATTATTAGTGAGAAATTCCATAATTTTACTTAACTTTAACGGACATTTTAGTAGCCGGAAGGTAAATCAACCTACGCTATTAACTAATGGTAATGTTAGATATAAATCGATCTAATTAATATCTGACTTGTTATAATCGCGGTGGTAGCTGTAAATTAAAGCCATTTTAGGAAATAATATAATCACGAATGCATAGTAATTTCGTAGCAAACTATAATTGTATTTTATGACAGTTTCACTCGTTTTGCTGTTTTATATATATACTTTTATTTTGCAACTTTTATTAGTACTTGTATAACATAATTACTCCTTATAAATATGATAATTGTGTAAAGTAATATTCTTATGTAACGATATGTATAAAATAGTTTTAAGGAAACAGAGCAGTTTCTTCAAGAAATTCCACAAAATCAACAACCGAAGTGAAATAACCTGCCCGTGTAGTGTTTAACTACACGCATTCGTAATTGATTGCTCTTGTCACCCAGCCTCATCATAACAACCAGGTTTACGTCTTTGTTTCCTTATCGTTGCTCGAAATCTCGAAACTGTGAAAGAAAACTCGCTGTTATGTAATAATGTGTGTACAAGGTGTTCCTCTGTAGGGGTACAACAAAAATTACTCGTAAATTAAAATACTTGACAATTCCAGCTTCACAAGTTGCTTTATGCGAAATAACCTACCTAAATATGTTTTGAAATAGCAAGAAAGCATCGCGTCATTATTATTTTTTTATATTATTTGGTATGTAAATAGCATGCACCGAAAATTAAACATATCGCAATGTTTAGAATTTTAATGACTTTATTATTTATGATTTAAAATAAAAATTTATTTAAACGTAAATCTAACTTACTCAGCGTTACAGACTTCTCAAGTTTCTGCCTCTTGAGCAGCACAATTGATGTCTTAAATTTAGACAATCTTAGCTTTATAAACCTTATATTTTATAAATTCTGTTGAGTCATTTTTCCTCCTCAGTTAGAAATATTAGCATTCTTTAAGTCAACCTGACTGATTAACAGGAAAATCAGTAAGTAAATAGCATCTCCTCTTTCTTAATTTATCAATAACTCTCTTTTTTGTAAATATTCTTGTAAAACAAACTAAATAATACTATTGACTGCATGATTAAATCAAACACGTGTTTATTTTTAAGTCAAAATGGGTACATTTATTAATTATTTTATTGATTAACTAAATATTTCCAAACCAGCCATAAATCAGCAGTTACAAGCTCTTTATTGTCTATTATTTACCAGATTGTTATTTAACAGGTCACTGTGTGTGATAAGTCATAATGAACATGGTAACAAATTAAAATATCTTAATTATGAAATTGAAAACCTGGGAAAAAAAGGAGTACTAGTCAACAAGTACATATAAGTTTTCTTCAAAAAAAATCCTCTTAAACCCCTCAAACCACACTTTGCGATAGCAACAATGTAAATGAATTATTTCCATTACTTCTCTTCTATAGCTTAGCCGCTCCTTCATAATCAATAATGAGTATTTCAATTTTCAGATTAATTACTTCTCTAATAGCCAAAAGAACAGTTTCACCACAGAATGAAACTAAAACCATCTTTTTTTGTTAACAAGAAATTAAGAAATACGATGGTTTACTTGGTACATTTGTTTCAGAAAGTACTTGATGGTAGGACTGACTCTTTAACACAGGATATCAAAAACTATTTTAGGAACTTAGCTCCACTTTGACCAGATGTAATCGCTCATTTCTTCAAAGCTTCTGTCGTGGTATTAACTTGGTCGCTAAAGTAGTAAGTCAAATTGTGGTTACTAGCGACATTTGGGCATTATTATCTGAAGGTAGGCACTAGGTGGTCTTGATATTAACCGATTAAGATCTAAGGTAGAATGGGTCAGCTAGAGTTGAGAACGCAGGTTGAATCGGCGGCGGAAATGAGATGCTTGTACTCAAGCAAGCAAAGCAATTTTTGCCGGGAGCATAATGGTAAAGTAAATTGCTCGAGTCGAAGTTAATTTCCCGCCGAAGGCGGGAGGCCGTTATAAGTCCTCTCATGGGACTTCTTCAGCCGAGGGGTAAGACATTGGAGTGACGTACAGTCTGTCCCACGACCAGATAGAGTAATAAATCATTATGCGAGGAGCTAGTTGACAGCAGCCCGTTTTACACTTAATTAAAGAACTACTGATTTTCCGCAAATTTGAAATTGCGCTGGCGCTGTTACATTCTGTTTGCTGGTGTGAAGCTGACCCACCAATCAGGAAATGTCTTTTAAACTGCCCGCTCTTCAAGGGGCGTTTTTATTACTCTATCTGGTCGTGAAACAGACAAAAGGATGTTGTTCATCGTTTGCGTTCCGCAGCACTCGACCAACCGTTGGAAGTCGAAATGGAGTATGCTCGATGTACTTTTAACTGTAGCGACGCAAAGAGGGCCGGTGGCAGCATTTGAGTTGGTGGCGTCCGGTACTGGAGCTGATGTTGATGCTGAGGACAGAATGGAGCGGCGTTTGGCGGTTAGCGGTGCGTACTGTACCTGAAGTATTGGGCGGGGCTCCGAGGCGTGGCTTGTTGTGTTAAAGTTGAAATTGTTTTTAAGGACTTTTGAGGGCGTCGGTTTGTGCTGGAGGCTTCTGATAGTGATGGTCCGTCGGCGGATGATGTTATCAAGCCGCTTCGTGATGGGTAGCGTACAAACATGTATATTGTCATTGACCCCTATGTGACGGAAGCGAATTTAGGTGCCCCCTTGTTGCAGCGATGATGATGGTGATGTGAGGAATTGAGGTAAAGAAGGCTGATGTAGAGCCTGCGACAGGGGCGATGGATATGATTAGATATTCGTCGTGATGTTGGAGTTGATTCTGGTAGTCTGATCGTTGAAGTAGAACTGGACAACGTACGCAGGAGAACGAGAACTGGCACTCTCGAAAGACTTGGTGGTGTTAACGGCATACAAACAGTTTTCAGAGCCACACCTTCACTCGCGCGGTGTAGGGGGTGAGCTCGGTAGACGGTGACAGTGATAAAGAGGACTTCAAGACGCGTTCAGCGTAAGGACACTCGGAGAGCACGGGAAATCAAACACCCGCGCCAATAGTCGCGCCTCTCCCCCTAGGCAACGACGTACGCGGGTGGAAAAGGAACACCGGCTGTGGGAATCTGCGTCCACTCACAAAACGCAGAGTGCCCCGGCTGGAAAGACCGGCACCACTACTGGGTCTTCGCTCCCCAGAACGAAGGTTGCCAGTAGCAGCTGCAACAAGTCGCACCACCCGGGGTGAATTGCCGGGGGGGCAGCTTTACGCGGGTCAGTACGTACACTGGTTGATGACCGGGAGGGACCACTGCCGACGTCTGCATGGAACGGACACTACCCGGAACTGAGTAAATTGCTTTCTTGAGAATGTGCGATGTAGAAGCTCGATGCTGGTTGTGTTCACTCTGGGTTTTGTCCTAAAAGAACTCGAGCGGCAGTGCTGTATTGTGATGGCGATTGAGACTTCCTCGCGAGTTGATGGTGTTGTTGATGTTGTGTTGCGTTGTTTGTTTTGCGATTGTTGTGCTGTCAATTTTAAATCGTTTTCTTCTTCAAGTATCATGTTTTTTGTCGCTGTCTTCTTGCTCGCTCGCTTCATTGTTCTCTTTGTCATTTAAGTTTGCTTAATCTCCTTGGTACGCTTTAGCAGGAGACGGGTAGTGTCTCCTTTGTTTAATATTCCCCTTAGATGTAATTAGAACAACGAAAGCTCTATTGCACTTACGACCACGGTTGAAAAGAGAGGAAAACGAAATATTTACACCATATTATAGAAAAAGTACGTCTTTATAATATTATGTTGTTTTGGTGAGGTAACCTGAGGTATTTCATGACTTTTAGTTTTACAAAGGTAGAAACTAGATTGATACGTCACGTCCAAAGGCTTTAAAAACAAGCATCCAGTAACATTACATTATTAAGATAAACGGCAAATGATAATGTTAACTTTCTTCTGCAATATACTTCTCAACAGAGCGAATATATAAATTTGTTTCTTGAAATTGTCTCAGTGAAGTACAAGTCACTTGTAATACGAATTTTGTTGTACTACAGAAGCGTAAACCTTTTGAGTATAGAACTACCTATGTGGCGTAATAATGTTCCAAAGGGACTGTTACAGTCTTTTTGGACATTGATAAGATCCCCTACCTTACAACGAAGTCTTCTTTAGACGACGCTAATTTTGTAGAGGCTGGGTGAGTGAGGCTCTCGAGAATATGTTATCCGTATATGAGGTGAGCCTCGAACAGAATGTCCACCAACTTGGGCATCAGATTGTCGGCACTTCTCATGAAAGCTTGTGCTTAGGTTTCTTTCTAGATTTCTTATGAGAAAGTAAAAGTGAAATTCTGAAGATCTCAAGGACGTTCCAGACGGACGCTTTCGGGGTCGAATTTCGCTCTGAAGTGACGGAATATAATGATTACTGATTGTTATCTTCCAGTTGACCGAACGATGTCGTCCGTAAATTGGGATAAGCAATGGTTGTGGTTTTGGGGGGCGAGAGATGACTTGGCAATAGAAGAGAAATAAGAAAGACAAAAGAATGAACCTTTTGGTGACGCCGGCTCGTGGCGTGTATATGCCGAGAACCAGATGTTTTTGGAACGCATAGTGCTCAGCTTACCGCTGTTGGATGGGGCAAGTGTGATGTTATTACCTTTGTAATGTGGTGCCGGTTTAGTAACAATGGAGCAGTGGACAGGAGAGCAACGCGTTTATTTAAAATGACGCGTCTGTGATGACTACGCAGCGGCTTTTGTGTACTCACTTTAATATTGGTCAAGGGAGAGCCGTTCCATCTTGCAACACCATCATATCAGGTAGATCAAAAATTTGTGAGCTGGCAACATAATGAAGAAAAAGTCAGCAGACCCACAACGTACCATAAAAACTCCTGAAAACATATCGACGGTGAGAGAGGTACTAACCAGGAGTTCTTCACGGTTCGCCCGAAAACATACAAAAGAGCTGAACATGAATCGGAAACTGGCTAAAAACAATTGCGTTATGTGGTGCCGGTTTAGTAACAATGGAGCAGTGGACAGCATACCAACGCGTTTATTCGAAATGACGCATCTATGATAACTACGCAGCAGCTTTTGTGCACTCGCTTTAATATTGGTCGATGGAGAGCCGTTCCGTCTTGCAACACCATCATCAGATGAATCAATAATTTGAAAACTGGCAATATGATGAAGAGAAAGTCACCAGACTCACAACGTACCGTAAGAACCCCTTAAAAAACATATCGACGGTGAGCGAGGTACTAACCAGGAGTTCTTCACGGTCCGTTCGAGAACGTGCAAAAGAGTTAAACATGAATCAGGAATCGGTTAAAAAAATTGCGTAAGGATTTAAAATTTCACCCCTACAAAATACAGATTGTTCGGTAATTAAAGAAAATATCTATGAACGACCAATTGCCCTACTTGCGTTATTGGTCCCTATTTTTCCAAAGAGGATGGACGCACAATCACTGTTAATTCTAATCGCTACGTTCAGATGATTCAAAATCTTTTTATGCCAAAACTATGCAGAAAAAGAATAAATCTAAGAAAAGTGTGATTTCAGTAAGATGATGCTACTGCACATACTGCCAACACATTAATGAAGGTTGTCCGCAACATGTTCTCAGGAAAACTTATTTCACGTTTTGGGGATGTACCGTGGCCCTCAACGTCTCCAGATCCGTCAGTTTGTGATTCTTTTCTGTGGGGATATTTGAAGAGTCACGTATATACTTACAAGCCCCGTAATTTTAAGACATGAAGGATGCCATTTTTTAGGAAATCGTGGCTATTGTTTGAGCGTTGTTTGGAGCGTGTGATGGACAATTTCAGGCAACTGCATCCACCGCGATAGACACCATCTCGATGACATTATCTTCCATAATTGATGCACATCTTCAATAGAATTATGTAAGCTTTATTTTGGTGTAAATAAATCCTTATTATCTTAAAAAATGCTTTGTGTAACATTTATTTCAAAATCGTCCAGTTGCCGATTGTCATCCTGTTAGGCAAACACCGATCCACACACAGATGGCTGCTAATTAAGTGAAAGATGGAAGGGGGGATCTGGGCGGCTTGGAGTTTATAAAGAAGTCCCTCATGCTAAACCAATAAAGTGGCCGTTACGCAGCATAGAAAGTTGAAAAACACCTTGACATCAATGTAGAGGCGAATAATTAGGTCTATAGTGAATTTAGCAAAAGGTGATCCGGTTTGACGGTGTGAGAGACGGTTATGTAGTTTAGAAAGTCGCGGAGTCTATGGGCCTATATGGTGCTAAATTGGTGAACGATTTATTGGGTTTGTGAATCATGGCGGATGACAACGGGTGGTAGGTAGTGGACGGCTTCGCTGTTTTTTTCTTTGAGAATCGTGTTTATGATGTCCAGCAGGAGGTCGGCAAGTTCCAGAGGGTAACATGAAAGTTGAGGCAAACATTGTTGTTAACGTTGAGGAGGATTTGGGCCTCAAACAAGAATTCGTGGGTCGGTTGATGCATTCGAAAATAACGTTTATCTTGTTCTGAAGTTCGGCAATAATACGGTCGTTTTGGGTGAGGTGGAATCTTTAGGAAGCTTTTTGATCCGCGAGGACACAATAGAATCTGGCACCGTGACAATCATCTTTCGAAAGAAGGAATGGAGAAAGAACATGAAGGTCCGCAACCACCATCTAAACACGTCACTCACTACACGAAACTGTACTTTTGCAAATAGAACCTACCACTAGCTGTTTTAGTGCTAGACAAGACATTCTAAACTGTTCCTTTAAGTTACTTCAAAATTGCAAAAATTTGTTATAGCGAAAAGATTGTTATGCTGAGGGCATACGCCTTTAGTCCCCAAACCTATTACTCTCAAACTGGTAAAACATACTTACCGCTTTCGTTGCTTAAATAACTATTGTTTTATTTGAACAACTTTTAATGTAAATTTTTAGTTTGCTTTATAACATCTATCTTTCATTAATCATTACCAACTTAAGTTAATTTACTACCAACTTAAAAGCAATAGCAATTGAGGACGTTCCCAAGCAAACATACCTGGAAAATAAATACTAAAGGTATTCATGCAGTACACAGATTTCTAAGAACAAATTCAATTAAATTCGTCTTGTTTTTTTGATATCACGAAAACTAGGTGTGATATCGAGATTAAATTTAATTTAGCAGAAACATTTTCTTTTGTAAATAACATGTTTTCCGCAGGATGTGTCATTTCCGAGTAAAGCAAAATTCTGCAACTTGGGAATATTTTTTCGGTAAAAACTTTCTTTTCTATTAAATTAAGAGACAATTTTAAAAATACGCATTACACTTAGGTTAATCACTGATAGATAAAACGGTGAACAAAGATAATCTCAATACTTGCAACGGATATTCCTCATTAACTAACATAACTATGTTACTAGTGCTTTCGGAATAATTTAAGTTGTAATAAACATTAATTTTCAAAAGCTATTTCTACAAGTATGTAGAAGAATGATCAGTACTTACATTACAGATAGATCTTCACATGCTTGGATGGTGGATAATTTAGTTCAAACCTGCTGTATACGACTTTGAACGGTTGCAACATTAGTGTAACATATTTTTATAAGATCTTGTCAATACAACTTTCCGATTTTGAACTTCTCAGTCATTATCGTTCATTATTTTAGTAAATACTTCCGAAACAATTTTGAACGGTCAAATCCATCGTCCAACTAGATTATAAACACATAAACTAGACAAAATTAAATTATGTGGTTAATTAATCAACCATAGCATAATTTTTATTTTCAATGGTAACCTGATTACATCATCAAACTAATTAGCAATTAAAGTTTAAAAAATTTCCAAAAACTTTTGTGACATGTGTTATGAGAGCTATTAATGAACAAAGCTTTACTGTTCTATTTACCTTTTGTCAAATTCCAGCAAATAGGACAATTGACTAGATTTGTGATTTTAGTTACGGCTTGCCTCTATCTAAATTCAACTGCAAATGTTGGAAATTTTGCAAGTAGGTGTATTCCAAGACACTATCTTGAATAAATAACTGAGAAATATCTTACTCAAATACAACTAAACAGATACTTGAAATTCTTCCGTGCAATCCTAAACTAAGAAGTTTTAAATTAACTCAGGAATCTCTTATTGATAAGAAATTATTTTGTTGAAACTAGCAACTTCATTGTTCTATTATAGAAAATTATAACACGGCTTCAAATTAATTTTTTTATAACAAAATGCATTGATTAAATAAATTAGTTAATTAGCTAGTTCGCCCCGATTTCGTACTGGTTACGCCCTAGCAAATAACTCAGCACATTTATCTAGTTTATCCTTTTTTATAAATACTATTCAAACATAAGAAAATAATTATAAAATTAAATTAAAATGCTAATATTGTTAAGACATTTATATCGGCATTAGTTGAGTTCTTATTATTAAAGTGTATTACATTTTTTTATACAAATTTAATTAGTGCTTGATATCTTGTTATTAAATTATTAATGGTTGTTTTATCAATAAGATTCCCACCTTTTTCTTAATAGAAAAAGGTTAATTATTTTATCACACAATCAAAGTTAGTTGAACTAATAAAATTTTACAATTTTACTTTTATGTTTTTTAATTAAAACGCATTAAAATTATTACTAATTACAAGCTATGAAAATTAGAAAAAAGTAAACCAGTAGCGAAATGTATGTAAAGAATGTTGTGGCATTTATGTTAAAATAATTTATTAGGTAGCCCAAGTCGTAAACTTGCAGAAGTTACAATGTATGTTGTTAGAATGCATTTCTATATATTGCAATGTGGTTGTCTATGGCTTGAGCAAAACTTCGCTACTACAATTATTATTATTATCATCTCGAATTTCATTAGAGTTTGCAATAATGTTTACGATAATTTTTACAGACACATTATTGCTTATTATGCATGTAGATAGTTATCAAGTTAAAATTTTTAATTACTAATTAGCACTTTAATTTATACGTTTACTATAATTATACATTTACATATAACACAAGTGCATTAATAAATTAAACAATTATGCCAAACACAGATTAGAAAAATTATTGCAGTGCCCACGAATTTAATTATTCAAGAAATAAGTTACAATTTAATCTGTTTCATATGCAAAACAGGACAGATTTTTGTTAATCTTGTGTTACTGCCATAAATTGAAATTAACTAAATAAAAGCATTGGTAACACCTACGATTAACTTTTGTCACTCTTGTTTCACAAGCTGTTGAATTGCATTAGCTTTTATACTTGTATATCCTTTTGCATTCTGAACTTAACAAAATTGGCAAAGATTTGTTTTTTATTAATTTGCTTGATTTTCGAGATTTTCACGCGTTGATGATTTTCTTAACATCTCAACAGCTGGAATTTATTTTTAAATATTGTTGCTGAAATATCTTTCTCCTTATAGAATTACGTTTAAACAAAAATGAAATACAAATTACAACAGACATGTTTTCACAATCTGTAAAAGACTTCTCTTCGATATATTAACTGAAACCAATAGTAAAAAGTGAGAAATTTTAATGCCAGGTTAACCATAAACCCTTTTGGCATGCATTGCTATAATAAAACGCGGACAAAATAAGTTAGAAAATATAACGAAAGAAATTGCCCAATATATGATAAGCAATAAAAGTTTTTTGTCTTTACTAGTTATAGGAATGTTCTTTACAATATAGAAATCTATCAAATCTGGTATTTTATTGTAGTCCGTCGGCCAGTATGTTGGCTTTCCAGTAGACATCACTTCCCATTTATACTCTTTTATAGCTTCATAAAGTTCTTTGCCTTTGGTCGTAGTCAATCTTGATCCCCAAGATATATGTTTAGCATTGAAATCCCCTCCAATAATAAATCTATTACCTTGCCTGTTTAGAAAATCAAGATATTGGTTTCGTTTTAGTGCATGTTTTGGTGGACAGTAAACTGCCACTACTGTTATTTGATAGTTTTTCGTTCTTACTTGACTGCAGTAGCTTGTATTTCTTCTGTTTCGTTTCCAATTTCTTCATAATGTAGGATGTTTTCTTTGATTATTATTGCACTACCCCCTTTAGCAGTGTTTTCTGGATGTATGGTGTTGTAGATCTTATAACCTTTAAATTTGATATGTGTTTGTTTTGTGAAATGTGTTTCACTTATGAGACAGATGTCAATTTTTTCTATGTCTGTAGTTTGTTTGGTGCTTTCTTTTCTTTTATCTGTCTGTATTGGCTCTTTCAATATTTGACTGTATGGTACATGATTTGTTTTTTTGTAAGAATTTAATTGTGTTGCATATTCTTTAATTTCATTTCGGACAGGTTGTTTTGGTTTTTCTACTTTCTTCATCCTGTTTGTTTTTATTTTTTGAAGTTCTTTTGCTATATTACATCTACGGTAGTTGGCTGGATGGGCCTCTCCACAATGGACACATTTTGGCTTCTCGTTTGTTGGTTTGGTACAGTTCCTAGTATGATGTTTCCCAGTGCATTTGACACATCGCGATTCTTTGGCACAGTAGCGTTGGGTATGTCCATACGCTTGGCAATTTTTACACTGCGGAATTAGTTTTGAAGCCCTAATTGGTTCTATTTGGACCCCGATGCCCAGAATATCCTTAATTTCATAGATTTTGTTAATATCTTCATCATGGCTAAACACTAACGTAAAAATGTCCAGTGGTTCCTTTGTTTTCCACTTTAATTTGTTAATTACATCTATTATTTTATAGCCTCTTTTGACCAGTTCTCTGGCTATTTTTTCTCTATTACAGTCATGGGGTAGATATTTTACTACAACTTTGATTGGCCGGTTTTGTTTATTTTCGTAGGAGTGCCACGAATAGCCATTTTCACTTAGCATTTTTGTCAGTGCTCTATAGCATTCACCATCAGGCACATTTATTTTAATGTTTCTGTTATTAATTATTTTTATTTGAAATCCTATCATAATTTCGCCCACTTCTTCATGTAGTTTTCCAAAATTTTTAACACTATCTATTATTACTGGCGGAGGTTGTTGAGTTTTCTTAGCTTTAATTTGATAGATTTCTATATTGTAAAGAACATTTCTTCAAATTACATACAAATAAAAGAAGGTTGGGATATGAATTCAGACCATTCACCAATTATCTTAACATTAAGTCAAACTGTAATAGAGAAAGAAGCTCGCCCGATGTTAGTAAACAAACACACTGACTGGAAAAGCTTTAAGATGAGTCTTGAAAAAAATATTAATCTTTCTGTACCATTAAAAAATGAGCAACAACTTGATGAAGACGTGGAGTTGTTTGTAAGAAAGATACAGCAGGCAGCTTGGGAAAATACTCTTACACTTAGAAAAAGAACTGCAGGAAATAACTACCCAAAAGAAATTAGACAAATAATAACCGAAAAAAGAAAACAAAGACGAAGGTGGCAACAAACAAGATCACCCCAAGATAAAACAAAGTTAAATAATCTTAGTCAACAATTGAAAAGAGAAATAAAACTGCTAAAAAATGACACTATTAACACATATCTGAAAGAACTTACCAACGATGGTTGTACAGACTATTCTCTTTGGAAAGCAACAAAGAGATTAAAAAGACCGATCCTGCAAATCCCGCCACTAAGAATGGGAAATGGAAAGTGGGCACGGAGTAACCAACAAAAAGCAGAATTGTTTGGAAATCATCTAGAAAACATCTTTCAAGACAGCGAAGAATTAGCAGAAGAATTAACAACAGACAATTCAATACAAGAGAAAGAAAGTATACGACTCACCTTTCCTAAAGAAATAATCAATGAAATTAAAAATAATATCAATCCAAAAAAATCTCCAGGGTTCGATTTAATAACTGGGGAAATACTCAGAAATCTGCCTAAGAAAGCCATAGTAAAATTAACAAACTTAATAAATGCATCCTTCAGACTGCGATATGTGCCAAGTTTATGGAAAATCGCGGAAGTGATTATGATACCAAAACCTGACAAGCAACCACACGAAGTGACATCATACAGGCCTATTTCCTTATTACCAGTAATTTTAAAATTATTTGAAAAATTACTACTCAAAAGGTTGAAACCTGTTATTGAGAGACAAAAATTAATACCAACACATCAATTTGGATTCAGAAACAAGCATTCCACGATTGACCAAATCCACAGAATAACAAGTATTATTGAGAAGAGCCTCGAAGAAAAAAAAGTTTGTTCTACAGTCTTTTTGGATGTGGCCCAGGCATTTGACAAAGTTTGGCACAAAGGGCTAATACACAAGTTAAACTCATATTTCCCAGAACAGTACGTAGAAATATTACATTCATATATATCCGATAGATTCTTCAGAATAAAGCAGGAAGATGCCTATTCTGAACTGAAAGAAATTCAAGCGGGAGTGCCACAAGGAAGTGTCCTAGGCCCGATTCTATACCTGCTATATACTTGTGACATTCCACAACCAGAAAATAACACAATAGCCACATTTGCGGATGACACTGCTATAATGGCAATTGGAAATAATAATGAAGAATCAACTGAAAAACTACAAACCGCTATTCAAGAAATGCAGAAATGGACAAAAACATGGAAAATCAAGCTGAATGAAAGTAAGTCAGTACATGTAGATTTTACAAACAAAAAAATAGAACCAATACCAGTAAACATTAATGGTCAACAAATACCCTACTCAAACCAAGCCAAGTATCTGGGCATGACCCTAGACGCAAAACTGCGATGGAAGCCTCA
Organism: Ignelater luminosus; assembly: GCA_011009095.1. Taxonomy (NCBI): domain Eukaryota; kingdom Metazoa; phylum Arthropoda; class Insecta; order Coleoptera; family Elateridae; genus Ignelater; species Ignelater luminosus. The sequence goes on along the minus strand of VTPC01087291.1, from coordinate 7,469 downwards.
TGTCAAAAAGAAAAAAGAAGAGCTAAACCTAGAATACAGAAAAGTGTACTGGCTGATTGGTAGGAATTCCACTTTGTCTCTGCATAACAAAATTTTGTTATACAAACAAATACTTAGACCAGTTTGGACTTACGGAATTCAGCTCTGGGGCTGTACCAAACAAAGTAATAAAACAATTATACAACGAGTCCAAAGTAAAGTATTGAGAAGTATGGTAAATGCACCTTGGTACTCTAGAAACAGCGACCTCCATCGAGACCTGGAAATAGAGACTGTGGATGAAATTATCACAAGATTTGCCAGACAACACGAAGAAAGACTTCATCAGCACGTGAATGTTGAAGCCATCCAGCTCCTTGACAACACGCAACTAGTGAGAAGGCTCAAAAGACTTAAACCTTTTGAGCTAATTTGAATTAGTGTTAGAGTCAGTGAAAAGCAGAGAATGGTGCGGTAGTGTACACGTCAGGTGTAGTGTACTTAGTGAAAAGACAGCTGAACATTAAGGACACTGATGAGTATACCTTAATTTAAGTTTTTTCAAATAGTAAGCTAGGTTAGAATAAAATTGCTCATTGGTCATAACTGACCAGATTGTAATACTAAGACAATAAAAAAAAACTAGTTATAGGAGGAACTTGTCATTCATTTCTCTATAAAAGCAGGATTTCCACAAATAAATTGGAAGTAACACATTCTAATCTGCAAAAAATACATCCTAAATCCTTGCCAGCAACTGTGGAATCAGATAACGGTTTGTTATTATACAGGATGTTTTCGGATATAGCCCTATAAAGAACAGTTTTTGGATGGAATGGAAGACACATTTTATTTAGTTGTTATATACAAAATGTGATAGATGAGTACCTTTTTAAGGTTTTCCTTTTCAAAGTATTAACGCCATTAATTAGCTGAGCCAACACATGTTTATAAAATAAACAATTATCAGGATCTTTCCGACAAAAGTTCTTTTCATACACCTATGAATTCTCGAGTAAGCAACTTTTATATGCCTCTTTTAGACTCTAATGATCATCACTAAACTTCTTTGTCGTCTCATTTTGTCGAGTGTTAGCTGTGTTTTATGCTTGAAGCAATTTTGTTTATTTTAAAACCAGGTGACGCAATTTCTTTGTTAGGATGACATAGTCGCAAGCGAGGACAAAACATCTACTACAATTTTTAATTTTTAAAACCCTCTGTGACACGTTTAGTTTTTCGTTCAATGGTCTGTAGAAGAGATTAAAGTAACTTTAGTTTTTATCAAGAATGTGAAATTTAGTTTAACTTGTGGCTCATATTAGAGCCTAAGTTTTTCATCATCTTGTAATTTGTTGTTGTAATCTAATTCCACAATCATTAAAGGTAACGTTGCTTCTGTAGACATCAATGAAATCTGCAGGTGCATCGTTTATTTAGGCCTTCAACTATTGACAGTTTGTTGAGTACTATTGGCTAATTATTTTGATTCATTACAAAATCTAAAGATGACTAGGTGAATGTAAGTTTTGTTTGGCAATTTAAAGGAAACCCCTTGTAGGTATAAAGACTCTGCAGTTGAAAAAGAATCTAAAACACTTGCATCCTGAGCAAGTTCTTAATTAGTTTCATCCATTTTGGACTAGCTGTCTGACTATTTGTCCAACTAAAAAAAAGAACAAAAGCATTAAACGAACTTGGTTGATTATGTTATTAGGCTTCTCATACAATCTTAGGCATTAAAGTCGGCTTGATTAACTTGCGCGGGCGGTGTCCTTTCAATTTTGACGTATAATTCAAATTTGACCCTTGGTTTGGCAACAACTACACTCATTCTCACTTTGAGTTTAACCGGGCAATAATGAGTTTAGCTTTCTTTATCATCTAAATGAATAGCAAAAGCTCGACCAGTAGTGGGGCAATACCACATGGCGAGGTGAAACCGCACACTTTGGAAAATTTAAATGAATCTAGTGCCACCTGTGTGTAACTGAGTGCATTTGAGGGCTATGTTATACTTTATAAATAGGAAAAGTTTGGAGTAAGTAACTGCATTGCCGACCTGACAAACAAAGCAATTCTCGTAGTAGTGGTGATGTAAGGTAAAGCGATTCCTCAGCTTAAATGTACCTAGCTTTTATGTGTCTTTTAAAATGTAAGTTTTTACCAATAGTCACACTTATGTTACAGCTTTCTGATGTAGGTATACACTGTTTGAACCTACAATTTTGTTTTTTATGTTTAAAATTGGAATTTTGTCAATTTGGGGTTATGGGATAATACCGCACACAGCAGTAGGGGGCAATGTCGCACATGTGCGTTTTTGCCTCGTGCATGTTTGTATGTCACGGTGGTTTGTTGCAGTACATACAAAATGCGTTTATATAAACGTACGAGTAATCGCCAAAACTGGTTCCAGAAGAATATGGCATATGCAATAGAAACTTGTGTTACAGGAAGAATGAGATACCAAAAAGCAGCTTCTCAGTTTAATGTTCCTCGAAGTACTCTCCGTAATATAATAAAAGTACTTGTTTTAACAGGTAAAAATGTTTCAGATGCTGTCAAAAAATGAATGGTGCGGTTTAAGATAGTATTTACCAAAGAGCAGGAAGAAAAGCTGGTTTCTTATTTATAAGAAATGAAAACCAAGTTGTTCTTCATTGGTATACAAGACCTTCGCATAATTGCCTGTGACCTTACAGAACAAAATGGTGCGCGTCACAATCTCGCCAAGGATTTGCAACAAGCTGAAACAGACTGGGCGCGAGAATTTCTTAAACAACATCCGCAGTTATTCCTCCGATCACCAGAAGCAACATCTACATCACGCGCAATGGGTTTCAATCGTACATCTGTTAAAAAGTTTTTTGACTGCTTGATAGATGTTTGCAACGAACATCATTTTACACCAGCGCGAATCTTTAATTGTGATCTACGGTTTCTAAAGATCAAAGTAAAATTATAGCTAGAAGAGACGGAAAGCAAGTTGGTGCCTTTCATCTGCTGAAAGGGGCAACTGGTCACGGCTAGAATGAACTTTTCAGCTGCTGGGCAATATATACCTCCAGTGTTAATTTTTGCCCAGGCAAAGGATGAAACAAGAATTGATGAATGGGACACCACCTGGAGCTGTTTCAGCATGTCACCAGAATGGCTGGATGCAAGGCGAAATCGGCATTTTATAGATCTTGTAAAGCCAACTGCAGAAGATCCAGTGCTTTTACTTTTGGTTGGACAGGCTTACCACGCAAAAAAACCTTAAAGCAATTAGTTTGGCAAAAGAAAATTACGTCATTTTACTATGCTTTCCACACATATTACACTCATCGGTTGCAGCCTTTCGATGTAGAATTTATGGCACCTTTGAGTAAATATTATGGGCAGGAGATTAAGGTGTGGTTAAGATTAAACCGCGTTGTAACTCAACTCCAGGTAGCTAAATTGCTTGATAGTGCATATGCTGCAACTGCAGCAACAGCCATGAATGAATATTATTTATTATTCCAAAACAGGAATGTGGCCGTTAAATGAAAACGTGTTTTCTGGCGTGGACTTTGGTCTATCGGATGTGATCGGAAAAGAGTAGTCTGAAAGTGAAACTGCGGATGCTACAAGACTTGACGAACACATTGCCAAAAATCGTCAGACACCTCCATTAAGCAGCAGCGTCGCACATGAAATTGTTAATTATAAAGAAACAGTAAACGATGATAGTCTGCTAGGTAGTTCAAATTCAAGTTTTACTATAACTCCTAAAAATATTTGTCTAGTTCCTAAAGAACAAGGTAAAGAAACTAAGCGTTAAAAAGAGACATCCGTTGTATTAAAGTCAACACCTTATAAAACTGAACTGAAGGCAAATCAAAACTCTTCTGTGGAACTTGTAAAAAGGAACGTGAAATTTAAAAAAGGTAGACCTAAAAAGAAACTTGCTGAAAGAGATTTTTCAATAAACAAAGACAGTAATAGTGAAGAAGATGATAATGACGACAATCCACTTTGTGAAGTTTGTCACAAATTCTATTCAAAATCAAAAAAAAAATGAAGGTTGAGTCCAATGCCAAAATTGCAAGAAAATGGTACCATGATGGATGCACAGGACTATAAAGATAAATTCTATTTTGAATATAAAATCGTTAGTTTAGACTTTAGCATTTTTTCTAGAATTTCTGGATACAAATCTGGTAGATAAAAAAATTTAAACGTTAGGTGGGCGGTTTTGTCCCTCCTTTTCTGATGCTGATGCTTACATAACACTTTCTGCGCCGCATGAACTAACCGACGAAGATTCAGGGGATGAAATAGAGGTAATTTCCAATCAAACACTTTACTGGTAGCCAACTACTTGCTGAAGCAGAAATTGTAACGAAATCAAATAGCATTGAGCAAGCACCAACTGATGATAATGTCAATCTGCCTAAATGTTCAAAGCAACCTGAAACTCCAAATCAAGTGTGTGCTTGAAACACCTAATCGAAAAACTCTGGAATGGATATCATCACTGATATCACTGATAATCTAAGGTAATTCCAAGTAGCAATTATAACCTATATAAGGACAAATCAGCTATTGAATTATTTGAGATATTTTTTAATGATGGCCTTTTCTCTCTGCTCTCTAAGCAAATATAAAGGTATGCACTTTATCTGAATTGCAATGACCCCAATGTTTGCATAGAAGAAATAAAGTGTTTCATTGGAATACTAATTGTAAGTGGCTACAACTACCTGGAAAAGAAAGTCACTGGGTATCTCAAGATGACATGAGGACTGAAGCAATGTATAATTCAATGCGTCCTGACCGATTTTATATAACATTCTAGCGTCGGGTGTGAAGCGAGATGGTCGACCTGTAATCGAGCAGTGCGGTAATACCCGGTACGGTGAACAGTATCAAAGCATCCAACTGGGGTCGTCTGCCACCATTCCGGACGGAAAAGCCGGATTGCGGGGCGTCTCCATTCAACAACAGCTGTGATCCTGCGTTAGGGTGGGCGTAGGGCCAGCGCCAAAATCCACATACCATTTTCTCAGCTCCTCCAGACCCTCCTCCTTACAGGCTCTGAGCTTGCAGCTCCTCGGACCTGTCCTCCAAACTTCAAAAAATTCCTGTACCAGCCGTTGCCGCCTGGGTAACCACTTTCCCCTTCCCCTCCCATCCCTTTCCTTAAATCCTCCCGCAGAGCGATTTGTGGGAGGTTGTGGTTTTGTGAATAACCGTTTTCGCCAGCATGCAACTAAATTCCAATCATCAACTATCATTTCCCTCCCTCTGCTACTACTATCCAACCTACATCGTCGAGTGCCACCAATCACCATCATCCATTCCACATCACCATTTAAACTCGACGCCATATACGGGGTCCACCATCAGCACCGTTATCTCCAGCTTCATTCAACTCAACTAACCAAAGCCGCTGCGACGCCAACCCCAAAGTTCCAACCAATCAACAACCAGCCACCATCACAGAAGCCCGCTATGCACCTCCTGCCGGGACGCCTACAAACTCAAGAATCTGACCAAACTCCACATCTCAACTCTACTACAACGGGCGAGAAGAGCGTTCAGCATCCATAAACTCCAATTTACCAAGGTTAAAGAGAAGCCAGAAGGCTTCGATGACCATCAAACCGATTTTATTCAAATAAAAAATTTACTAAATATTCTGTTCCTGAATAATGTTTAGCTTACGATGAATCAATGATTATTGTCAAGTATTACGGTCATCGCGGTTGTAAGCAATTCATTAGAGGAGAACCCATTAGGTCTGCATTATAAGCTGATTATTTTTTGTGTTTTATTACCAATGAGAGTCAATTTGGAAAAGCTGCTGCAACATTTGTCTCCATGATAGGGAATCTACCTCAAGCAGAACTCGCCTATAAGTTTTACATGGATAACTTGTTTTTGGGCATTCATTTATTTTATTTTCTTCGTGGGAAAGGCTATTCTGTAACAGGAACTTTTTACAAAAACACACTACCAAAGAGATGTCTGTTTAAGTTAAAACATCAACTCAAATCTGCCCCCAGAGGAACTCACCATGCTTATATTGCCAAAACTGTGGTCATCACATTGGGTTGACAACAATGTTGTTACAATTGGTTTGACAACATATGCAGTTTCTTCGTTGACCTCCGTCAAACATTATTTGCAAGGGGGAAAAAGTAATTTAGGTTCCTCAACACTGCCTTTTAAGTCAATGTAATAATAATAACATAGGTAGGACTGATCAGATCGATTCAAGTACAGACTGATACAGAATTTCAATTCGCGAAAAGAAATGGTGGTGGTATATTTTTACGTGGTTAGCGGATGCTTCTATAAATAATGCTTAGATCCTGCAAAGAAAAGCTCTGGATATCCATACAGCTCAATTATCTTTTCCAAGGGAATTAGCTCAGTGCTATATACAGAAGTACGAAACAAACCCCAGCTCTCGGGGACGTCCTTCCACCGCAAAGAATATTGTATCCTGCAAGGATTGAAAATGAACGTATCGTTACTGGTGCCAAGTCTTGGGTCTTTCAGTACGACCCGAGAACGAAGCGCCAGAGCGAGGAATGGCACACTTCAAGCTTACCAAGGCCAAGAAAAGCAAGAATGAGCAAGACGAAGATATGACGGAATAAAAAAAAAGTTGTGCTGGAGAAGGCTGCAGTTTTACTGTTCGTACAATGTGCAGTAAATGCAATTTAGGGATATGTGTAGGATGTAACACTATTTTGCATACAAAAACATTTGAGTATAAATAAGTCTGTATCTTAGTTGTCATTTACAATTTAATGTAAGAAAGTCTTATAATTGCCATTTGGATGTCCGTAGGAATTTTTTTTGTGAACTTTTTTTCTACTGCGTTCTGAAAATGGGTGATGTCAATTTCGAGCAACGTTGTGCTATCAGGTTTTGTTTCAGACTTGGTTACAGCGCGATAAAAATTTTTGCAAAGCTTCAGCAAGCCTATGGACACAATGTTTTGTCAAGAATCATGTTTGCAGGTGGTTTAAGGCATTTTCAGAAGTAAGAGAGCAGATTGAGGATGAACCTCGCAGTGGAAGGCCTGCAACTGCAAGAACTGACGAGATTGTTGCCAGAATTCGGGATCTTGTGCGTTCTGATCGTCGCTTGACACTCACAATGTTCGGGGAACAGTTGAATTTGACTCACATAATCGTTCATGGGGTGTTGACCAATGAATTGGCAATGAGGAAAAGCTGCGCCAAAATGGTTCCAAAAAACCATTCTCAGGAACAAAAGAACAACATGAGGAACGCGTGCCTTGACTTTTTGAAACGGATTGGAAATGAACGTATCATTACTGGTGACAAGTCTTGGGTCTTTCAGTACGACCCGAAAACGAAGCGCCAGAGCCAGGAATGGCCCACTTCAAGCTTACCAAGGCCAAGAAAAGCAAGAATGAGCAAGACGAAGACCAAACCCATGCTGATCTGCTTTTTAGATAGCCAGGGAATCGTTTACAATGAGTT
>VTPC01087290.1:0-16850 GCA_011009095.1 Ignelater luminosus | reverse complement strand
AAACTTGACTAATGACACTCGGGGGCGCGGCACCGGCATTGGAACCAGTATCATAGGTACTCACTGGACCTTCCGCTGTCTCGAAGATTGCCTTTGCTTTTGATAATACTTTGAAATAAAGTGTTTCAATTTCTGAACCATAATCATCTTCTTTTGCACAATCAACAGTAGGTAAATCACAAATTTGATCTTGAATTTGCTGTAATTGGTCTAGCAATGGTGCGAATCTTTGAATTCTTACTTCTAGATCAATTACGTCACTACGCGCTAACGAACTACTAAATTTATCCTCAAATGTTCTTATAAAGAATTCAAAATCGGTTAATTTGCGTTTTAACTGTCCTCTTTTTCTATGTAAAATTGTTAGCTGGTTATTTTCTGTTTCATTAACCATTTTTATTATGATATTCTTATAATAATTTATGTAAAAATAAATTATAGAAATAAATTGATTTGAGCTCTGAGTTTAATGATTACTGAATAATAAATTTGATTGGACAGGCAATGATAATTTATTTTGTATTGTTTAATTGTAATAACTCAAATAGTTCTGTTCTAAATAAATTTGCATGAAAAGGGAATTAAATGTTATAATAAGGAATGGGCTTTACTTACAGCTGGCCAGACCGTTGAGGACCCTTGACCATTTACTGCGGGATATTGTTCCACAACGCTGCTGTCGAAGTTGTTTCTTTGTTTTCTTGTAATTAATTGTTATTCTTGTATCAGATGCTGGAAAATTCGGTTGCGAAGGACCACTTTATGTACTAATTATGTGATGCACTGAGGTCACACAATAAAATTAAACAATGAACTGTACTAATTGTGAAACTTTATTGACAATGGAGCGAGCGCTAAATGAGTGCGTCCACTCTCAACATCTGTTGTATTATGCCATTCTTAAGATGCAGCACCCTCCCTGGTTGTGGGAGTAACAAAGTTGCCACCTAAAGCGCAAGCAACACATGTAAACCATTAAAACAAATGAACCTAAGAAAATACTTAAAGTAAATCTTTTACATGCTTGAACAATAATAAATGATGAAAATAAAATCCATAAAGTAAAAATAATAATGCTTGAACATCCCGCATGTATCTGATCAAGCCATTTGTGCAAAACTAGAAAACCTTCTGAAAGAATATGAGCGCTGCAGAAGGAAACAAAAATTTGATTCACCGAATGAACTGTTTGACGTGACAAAGGTGAAAGGCGAATGGATGTGCATAGAGGATAAGAACCTCTACAAAATACAAATTGAGAGCAAAGGTCACGTTGGTTATTCCACTGTCAAACTTGCTAGTGCCAAAACCATCCACCCATCCAAGCGAAAAAAGGCAATGGAAGCGACTGTGTCCAGACTGACCAGCTTAGGGCCACCAGATTGTTCCGAAAGTAGCACGGACTCATCCTACAACAGTGAAGACAGTCTTTGGGAGGATGAGAATGCAGCATCAACGAGTACAAGAAAGCAGAACTCAACAGGCATTGCAAGACGCCTTGTTACAAACTCAAAGCTGTCGTCCCACCAAGCAGTAAAGGTGTGCCGCCAGATTTCTGGTGAAGGCGTTAAAATTCCAAACCCATGTCAGTCAGCAATCCACAAGAAGCACTTGATGAGCACGCTTTATCTGGAGAAGTGGAGCATACACTTTGATGGCAAACACATTAAAAACATTGAATATCAGGTCGTGGTCCTTAAGAATAAAGCAAAAGAAATTAGGTTGACTGCGCTCACATTGAAAAATGGGAAAGCTCAAACAATCGCAGAAGGACTCCAGGATGTGTTAGAGGATTTCAACCTGTGGGGATCAATTGTGATGATTGTTGCCGACACATCAAGCGTGAATACTGGCGGGAAGACAGGCGTTGTTCGGCTGCAGCAAATGTTCGAATAAAAAGGTCAACCCAAACCCAAGTTCATCAGTTGCCAGCACCATGTGCTGTATTGCATTCTTCGCGTTGTCATGGACGATGAACTCCATAGGCCGACTAAATCAAGGACAATCTCCCACTGAGATTCATCCTGTCCAATGACATTATTGTGAATAATTGACTTCCTTTTGTGTTTGATGACCCTAAATAATGTTGTATATATGTGACTCTAAAGCTTGTGTTTAATTTTGTATCTGCTTACAATGACTTCAAAAAATGGGCAAAAAAGCCGATAAATAAATTTTTTCAAATCATTTTGTGCGTGAGGTTTTTTTATCAAATCATCTTGAAAATAAGATTTTACCTAATATTTAATGAAAGCTCATCAAATTATGATACAGGGAAAGGAGGTTGTATAAGTCATTACCCTAGCGCGCATCTAAGTAAATCACTACAAGTAGGAAGGCAACATGCTTTGCAAATCATGAATATCTTGGTGATTGCAGAATACAATTTCTAGCTTTCAGTCCTTTGTGCAATGTGTTGCCTAACTATATGTGACGAAATAAATTGGGCATACTCTATTTATTATCCCTTTCCACTTATATCTATTACGAAACAAGTTAAAACCAATATACCATGAACAACGCAGGATTTTATACAAATGAGTGAACAGATCAGAGATTTATATAAATTAACAAAAGTAACAAGTATCATTATGTTAATATGTACAACATATATCATAATTCCCACCTTCCTTAGTATTCTTTACGGAAGAAGTTGCACAAAATCTTGACCTTTAACTTTTCTAATTTGATTTATATGCCTTTTCATAGCCGTCTTCCAACCTGATTAAATAACCTAAATTTCTAAATTTATTTATTATAAATCCTAATTTCCATTTATCTGTATCTAAAAAAATTCTTGCAGACACTGTTTTCGTCAAGTTCAAATTACATACATTTAAAATATACTGTGGACTATTATATGATTTCTCTATCCTTAGAATCATTAAATCTAAAGGTGTTCTAATTTCATGATTCATAAAATCATGGAAGGACTGATGTTTGTTAAACAATGAGGCATCGTTGGGTATCGTAATAATAAAAGGTTCTGTTCTAGATTAAGGGAATTATTTGTACATTATGTTTTTAATTTTTGTTTCAATATTTAAACAAGTTCTAGTTGACCATTTCATTGATAAAGTTTTAAGATTCTTTACTGATAGTTTCTGCACCATTATCTGTAACAACAACTGGTACAATTCCAAATGCAAAAATATACTTCTACATTTTTCAATCATGATATTTGAAGAAATCTTTTTAATTGGATGTATTTTCAACCACTTATCGAAAGCGCATCAGCTATCAAGTAAAAATAAGTTCCAAACAGTTCATTACAAATATCAATATGGACCCTTTCAAATGGGTTTTTTGATGATTCTCAAATATGATTGGGAGATTTTGCAGGATTATTCTTTGTTTTAATGCAGTTTAAACAACTAATGAATATATTTTAAATATATTTATCTATACCGCACCACCAACAATAGCTACGTGTTAAAGATTTCATTTTTACTATGAAAAAACGTGCGTATCTTAATTAATCAAGTACCCTTTTATGTAAGGTTTTTGGTATCATTACCCAAAGACCATGCATCTTACAATCTTGCTATAACGTAAATTTATTTTCATCGATTTCAAATCTATATTGATCCTTAATGATGTTACCTGTTTCTAATCTTGGTATAAATTAGAAAGTGATTCATGTCTAGCAGGTTCATAAGACAATAACTTTATCGTTGTAGTTTATAGTGAATTTCAAATGACATTGGGGTATCTATCTTCAATTAAATGTAGTTTTCTCCCAACTCAAGCTTTCGCTTTTTTTATTTGAAATTTTGCCAGGAGCTAGAAATATTAGATATCTTAATAAGTAAAATACTATCGCCAAAAATAAGAAACTCACTGTATAAAAACAAGTTATAGGTTAATATCTAATATAATAAATATTTACATTATACAGGGCGTTTTAGAATTGCATGGAGCAAACATAAAGGCGATATTCTATGGCAATAATTAAGAAAAAAATGCTAATAAACATATGTGCTAAAATCATTTATTTCAAAGCTATGCGACATTAAACACGTTATTAAAAGAAATTCTTATTTAATTAATTAATTTCTTGATATAACAACAGACAACATTAAACAAAACTTATAAGACTTGTTCAAAGTGACCTTCGTTTTCTGCTATACAACATTCAGCGCGATGAATCCTAGCTCGTCTTATCATAGCAGAATGTTCTTTAAGGGTTGTAGCAGCCTGCAGGATCTGATTTCTTAATTTATATAAGTTATAGATGGGTGATGAGTAAAGAATCGCTTTAATATGATTCCGCACAAAATAGTCCATCTACCATTGTATGTATTGTGCAAGAAGTTAGGTACGTGACGAGAAGAATGTGGTGGCGCCCCGTCATACATGAACCACATCTGCTAACAAATCTGAAATGGAACCTCTTCCAGGAGTTATCCTAAACTGTTTTTAAGAAAATGTAAATACTTTATGGCAGAAAGTCTTGCAAGTAAAAAATACGGCCAATTAAATGCTCACCAAAAACACGAAACCAAACATTTAACGAAAGTGTGTGTTGACAGTGAGTAGTAACAACTGAATGTGGATTCTCATCTGCTCACACATGAGTATTGCGATAATTAGGTATTCCTTCGTTTTGGTAAAATTTTGCAGGAATAAATTTTACACTGGCATGCAATGATAAGGATACAGCTATTGTTCCCTTATTGTTTTCTATGCACCGGTGGTTAAAACATTACAACGTCTTGATAGCCTTCTAGTACTGATTGTAGAAGGTTCTGCTACATAGTGTAAAATCTGTTCTTCATCTCTTGCCGTACGTCAAAATCTCTGCCTATCAGCATTAATTCGTTGTGGTTTCAACGTATCCGCTTCTCGAAGTCGTCTTTCCACATTTACAAAGTTTTCCGTTTCTGTAGTCGTAGATTTTGGAATTTCTCGGCAAATCTACGTACTGCTGCTGTAGAAGTTTTATAAACTTCAATGTAAATTAAAATAATGTCAGTTTTCTCATTAACAGTAAATCAATTTGTTGTATCACGATTACGTAAACTAACTAAAAGTGGATTACAACTCAGACTGACAGATGTCAAATAAACAAAAACTAAAGAGAAGATGAAACCAAAACATACGAAACATGGCTAGATCGTAAATGCTTTAAATAACAATTTTGCTCAATAACATGTTTAATCACGCATAGCTTCGAAATAAATGATTTTAGTACATATGTCTATTGGTATTTTTTTCTTACTTGTTGCCATAGAATATCGCCTTTATGTTTGTTCCATGAAATTCTGAAACAGTTCATAATGAACTAAAATAAAAGTAAAGCTGAAAGTAAAATCGCTACCCCAAAGGGTAATTTATTATATCGATAAAGACCCTCGTGAGCAGTGATGGGTAAGACACAATAATATTTTATCTAGATATAGATACCGATAAACAAATGTTTATTGTATCTAGTAAAAGATACAAGATACATTTTTATAATTATATCTAGATTCAGATACAAGATGTAATTATCGTATCTAGATACCTTGTGCCTAGATAATACCCATCACTAAATATAGCTTACTTAGAAGAAACTAAAAATTTGTAAAAAACAAACTAAATTAAAAAATAAATTTTTGTTATATCCCTTCATGAGAAAGATTTACAAAATTCTTTGCCATAAATTAGGTTTACCTGGAAAGGGAAGGCAAAAGCAATTTTAAAAATTAAACTGTTCACAAAAAGTTTTTTTAATTATCTAGGTAAAAATACATCTGCCATTAAAGATACAGCTGAAATGTATCTAGTAACAGATACAAGATACATTTTCATAATTATATCTAGATTCAGATGCAAGATGTATATATCGTATCTAGATACAGTATCTAGATACTTTGTATTTAGATAATACCAATCACTGCTCATGAGTGTTTATCGTCCGTAAAAGTTTTGACTTTTTAGCTATCCCAATTTGTTGAAATGCTTGAGACATATCTAGCCTTTTAAATTCAACTCCTTGCAATTTGCAAAGTTCATTAATTTGAGAAATTGATCCACTTCAATGTACGGATTTATGGTTACTTTAAAATCTCCACAAATTTTTGTCCATTTTTCTTGTATACAGATGCGACTGAAAATGCTCATTGATATTAATCAACTGGAGCTGAAGTACCTGTAGAAACAAGCCTATTAATTTTTTAGAAACATTGGGATCTTTTAATTTAGTGGGGTTGTGAGCAGATTTTCTTCGGTTCCCTTTTCTTGCCTTTTAAACTTGGTTCCTGCATCGGCGTGGAAGTTTTCCTGCCATTGTACAGATGATCTATGGATTCTGTTGAGAACTTATAATCTGCAAGGGTTGCACTCACAGTGGTGGGGTTGTACCCCTACCTACACTCAATGAGGGTTTCAAGTGAGAACGACAGGAGTAGAAGGCACTTCGACAGACACTTCTTTGATACACACACGTCGACTGGTTAGTTTTAATAAATGTAGTAAATTCAAAGTGTTTATTTTATTTAATTGTCCTTCGAACAACGCAACAGGCTCCCTCTTCACTTCCATTGATGATAACGTAAGACTAAACGCCATCTTAAGCTATCTTAGCCCCCTTTGGAACGATTAAGTTAGAACCTGCTTTAGGAGCAGCTCAATACTGCTTCCTTCTTAAAGCTGCGTACAACTTTATTTCGAAAGGTCGTCTGTAACGCTGCAGACAATTTACAAAAAACTGCCAAACTTTTCATACGTGCTGCACAATCGCTGGCAGTTTCTAAAGAAGATTTCGTTGCTTCGTAAAACGTACAGTGATCCGCATAACTGCACTGCTGCAAAGCGTTTATCCAGGATTTCACTGATAAGTTTAAAGCTAGTTTCTTCCGGTTTCACTGCATATCACAATAGTAATTTATAAGAGTTTTTCTCTAACGTATTTAGAAGAACTACACGTTTCTTGATTTCGTTCGTAACGTCATTTACAGTAACATAATTACTTAATCAGACTTTATAGATATTACAACATATTACAGATACTTTTGAAGTCAGTTCCTGAATCGAACATTATCATAAAAGAAATGCCAAGTGGCATTGAGCTCTGTATTGTTTAAGAAATGATCAGGGTTAATGTTGAAATTTATTTACCTATAATGCATATAAAACAACAATCTAGGGATTAGTATTATAAAAAATTAATGATAATCTACCTGAAATTAAAACTGATAGGTCTAATTTAAGCATCCTTGCAGACATACCTTTAGCATATCTAAATTTTTAGAAATCCTGTACTGGTCAGATTCATTTAGGCGGGTCGATCTGTCGCAGTAGCCAGTTGCAGGAGTTAATGCGACTTTGATAACCATTAAATGTAAACAACTGAACAGTACAGAAGCGGTTCGAATATAAAGAATCTACTTTTCAAACATTATGCACGATGAAATAATTAAGGATATAATATCGGCAAGCTACTCCTCTTGTACTACTTCCAGGTTCTCCAGTTTTCAGTTTTCGCGGCATTATTATTTCCTTCGCCCATAAACCCAATATGTATCGGAATATTCGTTGAGACTAAACTCCATTGCTTACCAGAAAACGGTTCTCATGAGAACCTGAAATTATGACAGATTCGGAATGGCAACAGTGATTCGCAGTGATAAAGCATTTCAAATACAAGGCGGCTCGGAGTGCTTGTAGAGCATTGCCAATAAGCTGTTTGCGGAAAGCATTAACTTTTAGTTCAATAAAATATAAAATTTTAAGATTGGCTGTTATTTTATAAAATCTGTTGATAATAGCCTTTTATAATATTGCAAGTGCGAGGTGTAATCAATGCCGGTTTTTTCATTTTACGGAGTATTTCTTGTTCAAGATTTCCAGCTTTGGTTGGCCCATGAAAGAAAAGTAGACATTCAGGAGTGCTTTCGTGCAGGATTTTATTACTCAGTTTTAGTTGAGAAATCTTTCTACGTGAGGCTGTTCCGCCAATTGTGAACATCCTATATAATGTAGAAGCATTAACTAATCTACTGTATATCACGACAGATTACGAAACGAGTGTAAAAAATAAAAAACAGTAAAATGTGGAGTACATTTTATTAAATTTATGGTCAAGGGTTTAAATTTTAAGGAAGTATAAAACATGAATGTGCTAAAACCTAGGTTATATTCTTAAATAATGTGTGTATAATGTACAATATTAATGTATTACTTCTTATTTAACGCTATTAAGTAGAAAGTATTTTAAGAACATGTCCAAAGGGTTTGCAAACACAATGTATTTTAAATAAAGGCTACCTTCCCAGACGTAAAAACTACTAACTCTTTACCGTATCTAGTGCTATAGTTGGTGCATAGCGAAATATTTCAGAATATCTTCAGTATATTTACAGAATGTTTGCAATCTTAACCCCTAAAAGGCTAGTATTCGTTGTGTTGTTCAACAACGAAAGATTTGGTGTCATTGCTACCAAAGAGTTTTTTAAAAACCAAATATATTGCTTTAAAAAATTAATGTGTACATTAAGTATACTTTGTGTGTAGGCGTGTTCGTTATCGTTGATAAGAAATGCTTTCACATATGGAATATTATGCATCTAGGATTACATACACATTCAGGTACATTTTTTCTTTAATTTTTAGATTTTGATCCAAAAACCCTGCCTGGTACCCCCAAGTACAAGACAACCATATAAAGCGATCAGAGAGAAGATTCAGAGTTATCCAAAGATGATAATTTAAATTTACCTCAAAAGCATGATAATCGCGAAATTCTTGATCAAAACGAGGTTATAATTAAAACGGATTCCGATTTTCTCTCTGACGATAGCCTACCCTTGCCAGAAATTCAAAAACGAATATCAAAAGTTAGAACTAAGCATATTTGGCCTGAAAAAAGTTTGACAAAAGCTCATGATGAAATAAAGTTTGGTGGTAATCAAAATTTACCAACTTTAATATAAGCTGTGGACACACCAATAGAATTTTTCAAATTTCTTTCTCCAAGGCATATAACAGAGCAATCTATATAAGTTCAGAGTCAGCTGAATAAGCCAACAAACATTAAAGGCTACAAAATAAAACAATTTATTGGTGTTTGCCTGTATATGTCACTCATACACCTACCATCAACTAGAGACTATTAGATAAATAGTATCACTGGGCCATGCAGCAGTATCTGAAGTGATGAGCTAGAATAGATTAGATGCTACAAACGCTCCATGCATTTTAACAACAGTACTGCCGCAATTTGAAGACGCGAGTCAGGTTCTGATAGATTATTCAAGATCAAACCACTTCTTACAAAAATCAGAGAAAGACTTCTTCTTGTTCCACATGCAGAATACTTAGCTGTCGATAAACAACTTATCCTAACAAAGGCTAGAGCTTAGCTGAAGCAATATAACCCTCAAAAGCTTCACAAATAGGGATACAAAGACTTTGTCTTTAGTGTGACTTCGGGTTTAGGTTATAATTTAAATATCTTTGGTGGTTCTCAGAGCTACCTAATACTAGGTAATTGTCCTAATTTGTGAATAAGTTCTAATGTGCTACGCTCATTGGATACTATTCCAAGAAATTAAAACTTCAAGATAGCTCTCGATAACTAGTTTACCAGCTTTTTTCTTAATACTTATTTACAGAAACAAAAAAATTTGCCTTTGAGCACTGTAAGAATCAACCGAATCTTAGGATGTAATATGTCATCAGTGAAAGAAACGAAGAAAACATGGCGTAGTTCCATAATACAAAAGATTACATGTTTAGATGGTGTAGATATCTCCGTAGTGTCATGGTCATTGTCACGACTATATCTACCCATGTCGGCTCTCAGTGTATTAAAGAAAAAAAAGGGTTTTTCACAACAGAGAATGCCCATAAAATGATTGAATATACTAGAATCGTCTACAATGACTACATGAGTGGAATGAACATATTAGATTCTATATTAGGCTTTTATCGCATCAAGCTGCAGTCTAGAAAATAGTAGTAATTAATAGTTTAGGTCTTTGCGTTGTCAACAGTTGCTTACTGTAGAACGTACCAATAAAGAAATTGACCTACCACTCAAAGATTTTTAATTAGCCGTTGACGATGCTCTATGTAATGCTGGAAAAACCAAGAGGAGACACGTTGGATGTCCATCCAATGACGTACATGCTCTTCACAACAATAAAAAAAAGATCACCTACAAAACAAGATTCCCCAACAAGATGTTTGCAATGATGGTGTAGCTCATCTGCCAGAGTGGCATGATAACCAAAGACCAAGGTGCAAATATCCAACTTACACATTCAAGACTTACATCTTTTGTATCAAATGCAAAATTACTTTGTGCTGTAATAAAGACAGGAACTGTTTTTAAGATTTCTTGTTCAATAACTATTATTTTATTTTAAGATGTTCCAAATATGTCAAATATTGAATTCTGAAAATAGATTTTTTAGTATTTTTATGTTAACAGACTTATATCTTTATACAACCAGAATTTTTCTACACAGGTTGAAAAATTCATGAAGTAAAAGGCAAAAATTAGTTTTGATTTCAAGTTAGGCTGAAAGTTTTGTATAAATGTACCAGAAATGTTCCCATTGACTATAAACAGCTGTAATTTTAAAAATAATAACTTTGCAGGGTGAGCATAGCAGCCTGCGAGTCTGTGAAGGCACTTCTTCTGCAACTACGAGTTAAAAAAATAAATGTCTAAAATTAAAAAATTTAAAATGAACAAAATTCGATAAACCTATCATATTCTTGATAAAATTAGTCAGGGGGGGATTTGCTAGCTTAGGTAGGTAAAGTGACGTTTTCCTGATGTGCTCCTTCGTCCAATACTAAACAAATTTTAGGACTTGATATGTAAATAATTATTAATTTATTAAATATAATTGCAAAATTTTTAATGAAGAAAAATAAATTTTATGCAATCAGCGGAAAAGCACACGTTTAACACGGTAAAATGCTGATAACTATGTTAAGCAACACACACATAGCAGCCATAACAAATAATGCAAATACACCCAAAATCATACATTTCCATTATTTCATTAAATTTCTACTTTAGAAGTAGATTACCCAAAAAGATGGTCTAAACTCGGAACAAGCAAGGGGTACTAGGTAGCTAACATTCCCAGCTCCTCCACAAAAATATTAATTTGGGTCCTTGTTAAACAAATATCTGTCTTGTGGTAGCAAATAAACAGAATTACTTACTACATCTTGCATCTGTATCTCCGTTCCATTAAGTAATTTTGTTTTAATTATTAAATTGTCAGTAACATTTTATGACATTTGTTTCATTCATCTGTAACCTTCTAGCTGCACAGTACTCTAACACATCTGTTTTATGATAATACCATCTAATTAGCTGATAGACGTAACAAACATTCGTTGTCTGTGTCAACTTACATCATCTTTTTCAGTTCCATTTGTAAGTGACATCAAATGTTTCCTATGTACATTAATGAACATGTTTTTAGGCCTTAGAATTTTTACTTGATGTCTCTTGGTTGTTATTTTTGGTTTCAAAATCATCAAAGCAGTGTGCATATTGCAATGAAGGCACCAATTCTTGTAGTTTTATTTTTATCATTACCTTTCTGTACTGCATATAATGTGGGATACTTCTTTCGATATTCACTTATTAATAATTCTGTTCCCGCGCCCAGGACATTATTAAATAAGAAATAACCTATTATTTAAATTGAAAAAAGCAGATACCTTTAAATACGAAACGGATAAATATTTTATTAGGATTCCTTCCTAATTGGTATGTAAAATGCGCTATTGTGAATATCTTTATACCTACCTGGTCGTTATATAAACACAGATAGTCGACAAAGAATAATTTTATACAGTGTGTAAAAAAAGTAAAACACAAATTTACTTATGGCGCTTTTCTAGTGTTAGAAAAAAGCTCGAAGAGGTCGACTTGTATTTTGTAACAGTACCTAGTTGATATTAATAAAATAAGAAAATCGAAAAGTAGTATCATTTAACTTTTCATTTTATTTTATCCAATTTTGGTTATTTATTTGAATCTAGTCTAGATGGAGGACTTTACACTGAAATGTCATAAAAATTGCCAATAAACAACTGCAGGATTGTAAAATTATTTGACGAGTTATTTCATGATAAAACTAACCGAAACAAAAATATCGGTATACATTGACAGACAACCATTTGTGTATGATGGATGAAATTATCTAAAGCTTGGGCATTATAACCTTTATGCGAAAACTTTAAAATGAGCTTCGATAGAAGTGATGCCTTTTGTAATTAAAGTTAAAATTAAACTTCTAAACAAGAATTGCTTTTTGCTAATAATGCTTTTCAAAAAACTAAAAATTGAATTGTCCTCAAATAGTTCTGAATAAGTAAAGATAGGACCATAAATGAATTTGTACGTTACTCTTTTTAGGCACTGTATGTTATTATTATTATTATTAACTAGTTTGAAGACTTGGTGTGATAAGCATTTTAGAGTAGTCAATAAATTATGGATGATTATTATTATAGCCGTTGCGCGTATTTGGTACATTTCTCAACAATTAATTACGTCCTCGATATCTGCTCCAATAAAAACATTGCATAATTTAAAAGTACAAAAGCACGTCAGCCTTTTAAGTAAATATACATCTCTTTAAACCCTATATTACATTAGGAATTCTTAAATTATTTATTTCTGCTTTCGTCGATTGTCTTCGAGTATCAATTTTATAGTTAACACCCACCAGCATAACAGCAAGGATAGTAATAAAGAGAATTGCTGTCATAAAAGGTTGTGTGTCGCGAGAAAGAAGATCTTGATATATCAGTGAGTTTTAATGTGGGAATAAATCAAATTAATTACAAAGAAACTAGAAAAGACAAAAAATAAATCTGCATTTTAGAAAAGCAGCCAATTTAAAGATATAAAGTAAGGAACGGTCAACAGGAAAATTGTAACCACAAAAAAAATTCAAAACTGGAAAACTGATGTTGAAAATACACAGGATCGATACAATAACGGTAAGTGATTTTAAAACACATTAAAATTGGATGCACTTTGTTTTTAAGCCAAGCACCAAGTATGAAAATTGATAAGCATGCACACATATGTATTCTAATTTTTATTTTAATGGAGAGGTTGAGAATGGAGCGTGAAGGGTTCACAACTCCCTTGAATTAAAGTGGCGTAGCCAAACATTTTATATTAAGCGATGTGAAATCAAAACTCCTTATAACTAAGTAAATAAATTTGTATTCTTGAAAAAGCATTTTATTAAACTTATTTATGTTGAGTGACCATTAATAGATAGTTATATTACCAAGAATTTATACATCAAGCTCTAATGCTACAGGACTGAAAATCCGCAAGTCCAAATGTCACCTGAATCATACGAACCTTCACGAAACTACAGACTCTGACTTTAATAGAACCTTTTAGAAATGTAAAGCCGAACTCAAATTCGTCCCACGAATATCTGAAGGAGCACGGATCTCTATTGCGCCAAACTAACAGCTACCATTGACATTTGCATTGCCCAAAACACGCCTCAGACATGGGAGAAACTATTATTCCTATTCACATATGAAATACTCTACGTGACGGACAAGGAAAAGAAAGGAAAGTCTTTATCAGCAAAGATAAAACACAATGTCAACCAAGACCTCGAAATCTCTTTTAATTAATACTAAAAAGAGACGCTACTAGGCTAAAGTGGCTGAAGGTAAGGTCAGTGGAGCCATACATCTCCTTTCCTGTAAGAACAATCTTGCTCTGAGAAACGAAGATACCTATAATTGTTTATTAGAGAAACATAAAGCTCTAGTGTCCACCACTTCCTCGTTGACGACCACTGAAGGCAACATACCTCTGACAGTAACAATTGATAATGTTTTTAAAACTGCGTTTTCGTTCTCTTCAAAATCCTCAGCTGAAGTTTATAACTTGAGATCACAATATTTAAAAGATCTATTATCCAAAAAATATTGGAGAAGCTGGACAACAACTGCTAGCATCCGCAATTTAATGTTTCGGGAAATAAGGTCAATCTTGCCTACCGTATCTTTATGGGGCTTTCCTCATTGCCTTGAACAAGAAAGATGGTGGCATCCGCCCAACAACAGTGGGAAGCACGTTAGGGACGCTTGTCTCGAAACTTTGCTGGAACAAAATGTCAACGAATCTACTTCCAGAACTTAAACCGCGACAATTAGGTTTCTCAGTACAAGGCGGAGCTGAAGCGATAGTTTATAGCACTCAAAGTTTTCTTAATAATTTTACAGATGCGGAGATCCTAGTCAAAATTAATGTACGGAACACCTTCACCACAATTAAGAGAAACTTTTTCCTGGAACAAATCAAATCAAACTTCCCCAGCTGTGCCAATATTTTGATCAATGCTACTCAAAGCCCAGTAACCTGTTTTACTAAGACAAGATAATCCTATCCTCTACTGGTGGCCAGCAGAGAGACCCTGCAGGGCTAGCAATTTTGAGCATAGGCATCAACAAAACTATCAAGTTTCTCATTTCAGACTTCATTGTATGCTATTTGGATGATGGTGTCGTTGCTGGAACATGTCGTAAAAGATCTTGAATATTACATTGAAAGCTTCAAGAAAGTTTTTCGTATACTGAATTCCGAGAAGTGTGAAGGAGTCTTCCGTTTCAAAAAGTGGAGAAATGCTGCAACAGTTAAACCAAGTATGCTCGGGTATCTCTGTGACACAAACCCAAACTCTGATCCTACCTTGATCACCTATTTTTGAAGAAGCCATCTCTCAAGCCCTAGATGAAAAACAAATTGTACCATTTTGTCTTTTGGACGGATTAGGGGCTCTACATTCACATATTGCTTTATACCTTCTCCGACATTGTGTTTGGGTCTACAGAGTAACATACCAGCTCCGCTGTTTTCTTCTTTTCAAATTCCACGAAACACTCGAATCTGTAGGATGATAAAATACGACAATACCTTGAAAAGATTCTAAACATCAATCTTAATAGTAAGAAGTGAACTCAAGCATCACTTCCTGTCAAATACGGTGGAATAAGCGTGCGTTGCGTCACCGACTTAACTTTTCCAGCATTTCTTGTTTCAATTCATTCTAAGAGGGTTTTTATTAGAACTATCTTACCTCCACCACTTTGTGATTTTGAAATTATTTATATAAACGAAGCTCTAGCTTGCTGGACCAATACCTCTTGTTGTAATGTACCTGTCACCCCTAAACGGGCAAACTGGAATCTTCCGATTATTAAATTAATGACATCTTCGATGTTGGAATAAGCCAAAGACGACGCTGCGAAGGCCGGTCTATTAGCATTATCACGTACAAAATCAGGAGCCTGGCTCAAATCTGTTCGATCAGCACAACTGATGACACTACTAGACAAAACCACCCTTCGAGTCTTTATATCTTTACTTCTTGGAAGCGAAACATGCAAACCACATAAATGTTCCTGTGAAAAACTAGTCCACACCCTAGGAACACACGGTTTATCTTGCCAAAAACGTAGTGGAAGAGGTAAAAGACATGCAGCAATTAACAACATCATCAAAAGTACTCAAGCATCACTTCCTGTCAAATACGGTGGAATAGGCGTACGTTGCTATTATATTGAAGTATTAGGACTTCTGAGACACCATCTCGTTTCTCTTCTAGTTGTATTCAGATAATGAAAAACCAAATGTTTCCAATACTAATATGTGGTATCAGCATGATAAGCAACCCCCCACCCCGCCATTGTACTGTTTCTGTTATGGACTATTTGAATAAAGTTCGTACAGGGCTCTGGATTGGAGGACGATGGGCAATTGAATTGCTCGGTTTCTTGAGCGCACTCCTTTAGATCGCTTTTTGTTATTGAAATGTTAAAAGAAAGAATCCGAAATGAAACTCAAGCGATTACTCCAGTTACATGCTTCGGAAGTTAAAAAACAAGTTTATCCTTTCGCCCAGGTCGAACACTTAATTTGATAGTTAGATTTTTTAAGTTTTTTAATTTGATTGTTCTAAACATTATAGCTTCATAGCTTTTTTGTAATTGTTGTTTTGTTTCTATGTTTAATATTTTAAATTTCCTTTGTTACTTACTGCATATTTTTTCTATCTGGAATAAATCAGTTTGTAGTTAAGTCACTGACATAATTGTATGCTTGCCGTACTCAGAATTATTAAGAGAATCAGAATCTGTAAGAAAACATGGGAGTTGTCATTAAAACAAAATTGATGAGGTCAACGGGGGTAAGGGTGGGAATAAGAAAAAAATGGAAATCTTTTGAATAGACGCCCCATTGAGAAATAAAGTAGACATACCCAAAAATTTTGGTTTCAGATGCACAGAGAAAGGTTTATTGATCGTACTTGTCGGCATTTAATTTCGAAAAATTTTTGATCTTCAGTCATGTCTGTCCTTCTCTCTTGTCGTTTTTATTAATTTGTTTTTAATTATAAAGGCTCACATAGTCCTGATTACTAAATATTAAGATTCCGAACAGTAGTTTTTTCGAGAGCAACGGTTGGTCCTTCAGTTTTCAAACCCCATTTCTTGAGTGTTGCTAGAAAGTAAGGGCGTGAGAAAAAACCACACACAATCCTTACATGTCTATGAATTGCATATGGGCATTTAGAATGCCTTTAGATGAATGGCGAATTTTACAGTCAATTTTGAAATGTGCAAAATTCTGTTTTTGTAAATTACTTATGAGTTATGACGTTTCTCAGGGTGCAGGAAAGGATCTGAAGACAAAGTAAATAAACAGTTTAAACATCCGGCGAGGAGGATTCCGTAGATGATAAAGACGCGCTCCATAACGGAATTCCTGAAGAATGTTGCTAAATTAGGCAAACGTATTAACAGTGACAGAACGTATGTAATGTATGCCTTAAATGTAGCAGAGCCTTATT
>VTPC01087289.1:7268-18552 GCA_011009095.1 Ignelater luminosus | reverse complement strand
ATTTAAATATTACTAACAACAATTAGAATTTATTTGGTATTATTTTTCAATTACATATTTCTGCGGTTAAAAACATGTAGTGAGGAAATTTCTTACTTTGAAATTACTTAAAAAAGAAGGGAATTAAGAAAATAGTTTTGACCTTTTCCAGATGACCTCCGTTTACAAAGATGGTGAAATAAATTGGAAGATACCCGTCAATGCTTAAATTTGTCGACTTCAGTGGTTTTTATAAAATGCTCTAAAAAAATTGTGCTTATAATAAATTGAAGTCTGGCCCCACTTCTAAAAGTGCTTGCCTTCGACATATTGTAATTAATGATTTATGTCTAATTTCGCAATGCCCAATCGCTCATGAAACAAATTGCTTTAGCTCCTGTATATTTTATGTATTCAATTCTAATAGTAAAATGGAATTTTAGTTGTAGGTTTTATTGAATTAATGAGTAAACTTGAAATTGAGATTAAAATTAAATAAATTAAATTTTTGTTTTAAATTAAATATTTACTATTTAAAACAAAACATACAAAACTATAGAACGAGACTAAAGTTTAAAATAAAAATGTACGTGAGAGGGATAATAAAAACTGGTGTAAAATTTAATTGTACGACTCTTTACTGACTTACGACATAACTACTCAAGCATGGAGGAAGATCCTTTCAGTTTTGTTTAATTGAAATATTTTAAATCTTTAATTTAAAATGAACGTGGATACAATGTCGTACTTTAAATCAACTTTCCAACAAAATAAGCTTAAAAACTAAAATCCTTGAAAAGAGGAAGCTACAGTTTTTAATCAAGGTAATAATAGATCGACTGACTATAATTAAATTCGTGCAATGAGTTATAAATATTTCCAGTTGTGAATAAATTCAACTTAATTTACATTTTATTTTCTAGGTACGAAAATTGAAAACGTTAATAAGATTTACCTTAAATACGGTTTCTTTAGTAGCAAATAATTTTTTCTCGGAAAACATGTGCGTCTTATCTTCCATGAGACACATTGTATCACGTGATGCAGTATATTATAAATTAGGTAATAGTTTATTGTAGCGAGGAATACTATCTGATATGTAACTGAAGTGACATTCAGAATACTACACATCGACACAAAGTCAGATAAGTAGTATAATGCATTTTACAGTTCTTTCAGTGGATGTGTCAGTGTTCCTATGACAGAATATCATCAAAGACTTGTTGCTTAGCACACGCTTTAAGAAACTGAAAGCACTTAAAAGGGAAACACAAAAGTTATGGATTATACCTTCATGGCCATTCGGAATTAATTATAGGTTGATTCTTTATGTGAACCTTACACTTGTTTAAAGTACTGATAGTGCTATTTCTCAATGTATTGACTATTTTTGCTAAAGCACCCCTAAGGCGTTAGGAAATATTGTAAGCTTGTGAAAGTTAAAAATAAAATTGTAGTAGGCGAGAACCTTAAAGCTGCATACACCAAACAGTTTGGTACATCTAAAGAAACAAGAACGTTTGCCAGATAATAATTTTTGCAGCCTCTTCCTAGTTTAACAAAAGTAATAGTAAACGTTTGGACTATATAAATCCATCATAGCAGATTCATAATATATGTGCCAATGTGATTCTTTCATTATTAGACCAGTTAATTCACCGGGAAAACAACCTGACCCGGAATGAAGAACGAGTATTTTCTGGAAATTCTCCAACTTTTCAAGTGGATGAAGGCGTTCAAAGTGGTGCCCTAAGTTTGCTTATCAAAAACACATAGTCGGTCTAGGTTTTTTTCCATTCACCATAGGGTACATTCTAAAACTGATAAGGAAAGTAGTTTATACATATCTTTACGTATCATTGTCTAAACCACTGTCAAGTTATATTCTTTCCTGTTCTAAGAGATGGTATAAATTAGCAATTTAGAGATTTAAGTAGAGTTGATCAAATTTGAGGCTCGGCATTGGGATCTCCAAAACTACAAGAGATACAAGAGTTCTTTACGTAAAAAAAATTTATGTGTTTGGATGATCAATAATAATCTAAACAAGGATTCGATCTGACTTTCTTTGTTTCTAAAATATTCTTCAAGGAATTTTTTGATTTTTGTGTTTTGGCAATAACTTTTTATTGAGAACTTCTAAAATCAATGAAATTTTTCTACATGCACTTTTTGGTTTCTAATATTTGACGTCTATCCAGATTTTCATATGGCGTTTTGATTCTTCAAAACCATCATCAGGTAGATGGAGTGGGGTATATTATCATTAGAAGCACGTTTAGGTGTGTTTGGTTGTACCCTTTTTAAAATCAACAGTATTAGTATAACGTATTTTTTATCTAATGTCAGAGCAGTAGACAATTCTCCCCAAGTCAGGATATTGAGTCTGGGGTTTAAAGCGACTCATTCCTAGTTTTGGAAAGTTTATTATTTCACATATACTGCGTCTAGTTCATTACTTTTCTATTTATTTGGGACGTATACAATCGGCTTGAAGTAATAACGAGATTAATGGAATAAAAATTCAGCTGGAATATTCACTTTCGGACTGCTTTGTTTTTCACAGATGAACCTAATGAATAATTGACTCTCGTTGACATGAATGATAGCTGCCTTTGATCAATTATAGCCGTTGCCTAGGTGTTAGTTAAGGTCCAGTTAAATTTAATCAAGACCAGTGTAAAAATAAAACAAATAAAATAAACTAGATACTCCAAAAAAGTAACATGAAACTTAAATGGAAATACATGCTTGCAAAAGAGAGGGTTAAGTCAAACTATACTCTGGAAAGTTAAGCTTGCTTCTCGAAACGTTATTTACTGCAGGCTACAATATGCTTAATGCAGAGCCAGCATTTGCAAAATTTGCAACAATAATGGCGTTTCCTCTGTTTGCAATACCTATATTAATGAAAGCTAAGATAATCCTAGCCTAAAATAAATATCTTTTAAGACCCAACCTTTTCCAAGCTAAGATGGGGTGCAACTGCCGATCTAGAGGTGTGCAACCTTACATCTGCCTCCCGACGTTCATGCCTATAGTCACCCCTTTTGTTTGATGAGGGATTCGGTTGATCGTGAACATTGATTTCTGATTACTTGGTAGCCGCTTTGCGAATATATCGTATGTATGTAGAAACTGTGAAGCGTCTCTAGAACAAATTTGTTTTTTACCAGCTTCAAACCTAACTGTCATGTTTCATGTACTAAGCCAAGCTAAAGAAGAGCCTTGTTAAAGCCTACCTGTAAACCATTTTATGCTAGATGGAGCCATTTGCCAGCATATAAAACAGCTCCAATAGAACACGATGGTTGTCTATTATGTCAAAACGACGGATTACAAACACAGAAAAATTTTTCAGGTCAATATACTGTCTAAGATATTTTTTTTACTGTCTTGAAAGGAACCTAAAACGGTAAAATGTGAAAAATAATATTTTAATAAATTCCTCGTTTTTCTATTTGGTTTGGAATGACAGACTACCGTCGTACATTGGAGTGTTATATTACGAAGATACTACATGGAAAAAAGAGCTCTGTAAGACTACTAGCCAATTGGTTCAGATTTGTTAATACTTATTACTTATTTTGTTTGTTAATATCTTCCTTAAATAATGTGGTTAGATATCTAGCAAGAAAGAATAAAACAATATATAGTAGTTTGATTTTTGATAAAACTCTACTTCTGTAGCTAGGAAGGAACACGTGCAGTACCCTTGATGTAAGCTACCATGCACATAGTTTGCGAGACGTCCAACAGAATCGAAGATTATAACAGCAGAATTATGTATCTGTAAGAATAAGGATATTAAGAAAAGTTCCTTGTGTGGACTGTTTAAAAGTTTTTATTGAAAAGTATTTACTCATAGCTATGAAACCTCAGTAGAAGCTAGAATGGCTGCTAGCTTTGGTTATGGCCTGATTGCATATAGCATTTCTGTAAGAAAGTTAAGTAAGGAAGTCAAAGGAATTCATGCAGATGGACTTTTGAAAAAAAGAAAAAACTTAACGAGTAGTTATAAAAAGTCATAAAACAATTGACTTTAATGAAAAAGAAATTATTCTTATTTTTTTCAAACAAACATTTTATCAAAATACGTGGCTATGACTCCTACTGGACTACACACCCAAGTGGACCGGCTAGAGGAGGTACCGCGATCATAATCATAGAAAATATTCAACATTATGAACGAGAACACATTCGCGAACCTTACATTCAAGCGACTGTCATCACAATCCAACGAAATGGAGCTGACCTTAACATTGCTGCAGCATATTGTCCACCTGGACATACCCCAGCAAGAAATGACTTCATCGACATCTTTAATTCTCTCGGTCCGAGATTTATTACCGTGGCGACTACAATATCAAACATACAGAATGGGGACCAAGATTAATATCACCTGGAAAAGGTAGAGAATTATTAAGTGCTATTAACCAACTAAATTGTGATCATCATTCCTCACGCAGACCGACCTACTGGCCTACAGATGTGAGAAAGACACCTGATCTATTAGACTTCTTTATATCAAAGGGAATTGGATCAAATTATATTGAAGTAGAAGGCAGTGATGATCTAACATCAGATCATACCCCAGTCCTTCTATGCCTCAATGCAAATATTATCAAAAAGAAAAGAAAAACTAATCTCACAAATAAGTATACAGATTGGGACATCTTCAGAGATAAACTGGAAGAGATAATCAATTTAAAAGTAAACTTGAAATCTAAAAAGGACCTAGAATGGCAATCTAGGAATTTTATTGAGAATATCAAAACAGCAGCAAGAAAAGCTACCCCTGAAGCAAAAGAAACTCCCATATGTGAAATAAAATATCCTGCTAGTATTAGGGAACAAATTAAAGAAAGAAGGAGAGCCAGAAGGATATGGCACACTACCCGAAACCCTACTGATAAAACAGAATTCAACAGAATAAGCAATCAAGTCAGAGAAATGATTAATACATACAAACAAAATTGCCTCGACGAGTACTTAAATAACCTCGGACCGGAAGTGGACAAGGAATACTCATTGTGGAAAGCGACAAGAAGATACAAAAGGCCCGTTACTCGTGTCCCTCCCATAAGAGACACTCAAGGTAACTGGCTACGAAACAACGGTGACAAACCTGAATTGTTTGCGCAACATCTAGCAAATACATTCCAACCACACGAAATACAGTCTGATATCCAAACTATACCAACTTATCAACCAGAAATAGCATTCAAATTGTTCACACCAATAGAAATAGCAAACTAAATAGATAAAGATCTCAATCCAAAAAAGGAACCAGGGATCGACGAAATATCACCCGGGGTGTTCAAAGAACTGCCAAGGAAGGCCATTATCATGCTTATATATCTCTTCAATGCCTGCTTACGCTTGGAATACGTTCCTGAGTGCTTCAAGATGGCACAGATAATCATGTTAAAAAAGCCAGATAAGCCAGACGAGGAAGTTGGATCGTATAGACCGATTTCACTTCTTCCAACAATCTCAAAACTATTCGAGAAACTATTTTTAAAGCGGCTTAAGCCTTTAATAAACATCCCGGACTTCCAGTTCGGATTCCGAAATAAACACTCAGCTATCGATCAAGTACATCGAGTCATCAAAGTCATTGAACGAGCTTTTGAAGAAGGGAAATATTGCTCTGCAGTATTCCTTGATGTGTCGCAGGCGTTTGACAGAGTGTGGCACAAAGGTTTAATCCTCAAGATGAGTAAAATGCTACCCAAAAATTACTGCAGATTGCTAGAATCATACTTAGCTAATCGGCAATTTCGAGTGATGCACGAGGATGCCAAGTCAAAATTTTATCCAATAAAAGCAGGCGTACCGCAGGGAAGTGTGTTGGCACCCCTTTTGTACCTGCTATATACTGCTGATATTCCAACATCAGATGAGACATTCACCGGAACCTTTGCAGATGATACCGTAATCATGGCGGTAAATGAATCACAATCAATAGCAGTTGAGAAAACTCAACGCACACTGAACAAAATCAACAGATGGACAAAAGACTGGAAAATCAAGCTTAACGAGCTGAAATCAGTCCACGTCACATATACGCTGCGACGAAGAAATTGCAGTCAAAGAACATATCTCAACGAGGTACCAATCCCTCAAGCAGAATCAGCAAAATATCTTGGGCTTCATTTAGATTCAAGATTAAACTGGAAACACCATCTAAGAAAAAAAAGCTGAACAAATTCGCAATAAACAACGACAAATGTATTGGCTGGTTGGACATTATTCTAAAATGAATCTTCATTGTAAAAGAACTATTTATCTATCCATATTCAAACCGATATGGATGTATGGGATACAACTTTGGGATTGTGCACATAAATCTAATCGAGAGATAATACAAAAATGTCAAAACAAATTCCTGAGGATGATCACCAACGCGTATCGATACGTAACCAATAACGAAATACATAACGACCTTAATATACCCACGATAGAGGAAGTCATCAAGGAACGAGCCAATAAACATGAGATTAGACTTCTCAATCATCCAAACGTGGAAGCAATTCAATTATTGGACACCACCAATGAAAGAAGAAGACTGAAGCGAACAAAACCGCATGAATTATGTAGATAAAAGACGTAAAGAGTACTATTGGCAACTAAGCACTGGTTTAGTATTTCCACACAAGTCTTGTTTAATATAAACACAATTCATCTGTACTAATAAATTAATTATATTAAGATTGTAGTAGTCATACCTGAATAAAGGTGTTTAAAAAAAAAGTTTTTTTGAAAAGTTACCGGACAGTGATATCTGCAGTGTTACCACGTACAGTGATAGCGATGTAATGGACTAGTTTCTGTGACCTGAAAATGCTTACAGTACCTATTGTACACTTGAAAGCACGCAAGAAAGCAATTTACAACGTGTAGAATCAAATTCGACCACCAATTAGGGTCTGTTGTAAATTAACGCACGTAGTAATTACATAGTTACTTATCTATAACATGAAGTCGTTCTTGATTGAATTCCGACATCATTAGAAATGTTGTAGATGGTACGTATATTTTGTACATTTGTGTAGCTTTAGTACTTGATGCTCACTTTTCACCAGAGCCTGCTACATTTTATACAAACGATTATTCAGTTATCAAGTGATAATTCAGAAACACTCTGAATATCAAAGGAAGGTATTTGAATATTATTGAAACGGCTTTAATTTATGAGCTGATTTTCCTAAACTATATCAACATTCATTCAGCAAGCTTTTTTTTATGTAGCATTGTTTGTAGAAAGCCTTTTGTATAACATATTTATTTTTGTAGTAAAAGGCGACTTAAACAACAAAAACATAGCTGTTTATGGAAACATTTAGTTATTACTTCTATAACCAAATCAACCACAATATTAAAGACATTTTAATGGGTGATTATATTCGCGCTAACTCGCTAATTATTATTCTCTCCTTAAACCGTTAACGGTTCTGTACGCCTCAATTTAATGAATGCCTTGACTCGTCATTACAGGTCAAATCTTTTCAGAGAATACATGATAGACATAATGCTTAAAAGAGTATTCCTCGTTTGACAGTAATTGTTCAGTTGTATCTTAAAATACTATTTAATCAAAAAGCAATTACTCAAAATAGCATGTCTTTGTTTGAAGTTGCGTTTAGAAGTTACATAATTAATAATTAAGAAGTACTTTACAACCTCCCTACAGAAGAAATGAATTGAAATATACAAATTAATACGCCAAAATAAATTTATTATTTTAACTTGTTTCAAGCATTGCTCTACAACAAAATATTTCAGATACTAAAATCATCTTATAATTTCTGTCAGATCTTTTTTTAGAGATTGAATTCTCCAATACGTTAATTCTTAAGTTACAAAAACGGAAACTGTAAAGGATAAAAAACTAAGTAATCGCTTTTCTGATTAGCAAAAAAATTAATTTAAAAATCTATCAGTAAGTACTTTCTTCAACATTCTTTTAGCATATAAAACACATCTGCTCTAAAACACGCTTTCAAACCTAAACTCCCAAAACATAATTAGCATAACGTATTCCATTTCACAAAGTACTTCGCTATATTAAACCTATTAGAATTGCGAGATTACCATCAGATTTAGAACTTTATTAGTTAATTCGTATTTTAGAGTACAATATAGATCAATTAACGATATATTATGATTTTAACCTACTTTGTTCTTATTTAACGTCATTTCACCTTCATTAACGGTTCCAAGTTAAACAGGCTAATTTAATCCTGCACGCCTAAAATTAAACTTTAAATTCAATTTTGAACTTTCTCAAACTTAATTAGATTAAAAATGTGTAGGTACAAAAACTTTCAGATTAATAGCAAACTTCTGCTTCTCTTAATAATAGACACTTGCCTTAAGCAATGTCAAAATATGTCGTGTTTATAAATTCAAATTGCAAACGAAAATTTACGCGCTTCTTGAAAAATACATCGCTGGGAGCTATTGATTTCAAATAGAATTTTCGAAGCTAAAAGCTCCCTTTTGATTCTTCGCCTTTAATCCTTTAATGAATGGTTGCAAGCGGTACACGTAACTAGATCAGAACAAATTATTGTCAGTTTCTCTTTTGTTACATACTACGCAGTACCGAGTTAAAACCCAGGTCGGTAAGATATTGAAAATTCCGACCTTCCTATTAAATAAATGCTAAAGCGGATTAGTAAATTGAAAATTATTCAAACTAGATTTTCCTAATTACAAATAAATTAATATTTTAGGAGAATTACTTCAAAGAACTAAATCTACTTAAATTCCTAATTTTTTTCCAGTTTAAGTTTGAATGCAGACCTTAATTGACTTTTTTGTTTTTTATGGCGTTCTAGTTTTTTTCAAATGTGAGATTCCATTACAAGCAGGATAAAGTAGTAAAATTTTACTAAAGCAATAAAGGAATTTTTGTGTATGACATATCCTCGAACCTGCTATTAAATGCAGATAAGCAAGAATATTAGACTCAAACGGTTTGGAAGGAAACATTCAAAGACAAGGGTTGTGTTGCCCGACTGTTTCCTTTTCACATTCTTTGCATGACAGGATTATAAAGAGGCACAAATATGGAAATATGAAATTCCTTGAGTTCTAAAATACAATATACTTGCGTGAAATTAATAATAATAATGATAGTTTATTGACCCAGCAGATATAATACAAAATCGATTTGTAGGGCCATAGTAACTCAACATTATTAAAAACTAAAGGCTCAAGACAAGCGGATAGTCGACTGAAATTAGGCACATTTATAATAAGTGACTTATTTTACATTATATCACACCTAGAACGTAACGTACCTCTTGTAAGAGTATATTAAGGCTATTAATTAAGATTAAAAGGACATAATATAATAAGATTTGAACATGTATCAATAAGACTGCAAAGTTTATGATTATAAATATTATCTAAAGTAGACACACATGATATTAATTGGTACTGTCTATGGTAGGATTGTCCTGGCTTGAACAAGAAATATTAACAGAAGACTGCTCAAACTTCTTAGAAATTTGACCTGTTCCGACAGAAAAAGGCTTCTGGAAACTAGGCCTAGATACAGTGCAGAAACAAGATATTAAGGCAAAACAAAAAGAATCTCAAGTATTATATACAAAGTCATGCTATCAGCGCAGCGTTTGGTTAACAATATACCCACAAACCACTGCTCTTACCTGAATATCTGGCAAGAGAAAAGTAAACAGTTAGCAGATAGTGTAGCTCATGCATGTGGTATGCAGAAACTTTTTCGGTATGAAAGCGTTTCGTTGCTTGTCCAACTCGACACTTTCTGGCATCATCAAAAATCAGAGCGACGTTATAACAGTTCATTGCCAGGACAGTGATAGTTCTATTGGCAAGAGTACCGCGTACTATCAACCACACCTTCAGTGCTTTTTATGGTGATAAAGATGGAATATGATTCAATTGTACATCTGTACAAAATGAAATGTAAGTAAATCAATTAGAGATAAATCGTTTGCCAGTAGGAAAAGCTGATCTTAGGAATATTGATTGGGTGCTGATACTAATATAATGGTTTTATCTTTTTTTACTATGGGTTTCTTTCTACCTCTGAGTAGAATCGTCAAGGATCATTTACTAAGATCCTAGTTATGAAACCGCAATTTGAATCATTTAACGGATATTCTAGAGTGACTTCTATTCCCTTAACGTCGAGCTACACAGATACAAAGAAGTACGTGTATGATATTTTGATGGGTACTACTTATTATACACCAAGTTTGATGAAAATCGATGAGGTACAGTTCGTGCATGTAGAAGACGATGAACCGTTCCAGAGCCGATACAAGAAGAAAAAAAATCTGTAAAAGAGAATTAGCCACTCTAAAAGTACTAAAACAATTTCCAAAAAAAAGTTAAACTAGTTACCCTTATAAATGTTGCCTTCAGATTGAACTACGTACGTACCCAGGCGGTGGAAAGTAGCAAAAGTCATCATTATCCTTAAATCTAGCAGAACTGTTGTTCAAGGAATTGAAATCAAACATCGAAGAAAAAAAGGTAATTCCATCGCACCAATTTGGGTTAAGAAATAAACATTCTACAATTGATTAAGTGCACAGAATAACTAACCGAATAGAAGAACTATTAAAAGAGAGAAAAGTCTGCTCAACAATTTTTGTATAGGCCAGGCTTTTGACAAAGTACAGAATGAAGGTTTGAAGCACAAGCTTAAAACGTTCTTGTCCAAACAACATTTTCCAGTTTTTGATTTATACACCTCAGACAGATACTTCAGGATCAAGCAGGAAGAATTAGAATTTAAAAAATAAGAGTGGGAGTTATAAAGAAGCCTATCAGGACCGGTCCTCTACTTCCTGTACATATGCGATATTCCCAATGATACTGTGGCTACGTTTGCTGACTACACCACTATATTAGCAGTCGGGAAAAGCAATGAAGAAACTTCAAGAAAATTACAAACCGTTGTCAACCAAATCCAAGCAAATAGAGCTAGCATTAGGCAAGATATAGGAAATTCTGTAGTTGAGCAAGTGCCATTGTGGATGACGTATGACAAGAAAATGTACCAGGTGGCGGATGTCTACTCAAGTCAGAAATACTTATTAAATATGCCCACTAAGCATTCTTGAAAAACACTTTCCAGCTCAAATTTCCGTACAGGGCCACGATCAGATCCAGGACTAAAAAGCAAAAACCTGATGAGATTTAAATCATCTCGAATTTATAAATAAATTTCTAATTGTCGAGCCGCGATTCTGAATTCTAAACTAACATAAGTCGGGAGACGAACTTAATGAGTCGTGCACAA
>VTPC01087288.1:0-17949 GCA_011009095.1 Ignelater luminosus | reverse complement strand
TTTTTAACTTCTTCAACTTTTTTTTTCAATTTTCAAAAACGGTTTAAACAAATATATGCAGAAAGATTAAGTTGCTTTATCATCAAAGTGGAATAAACGATTTACTTTGTTTGCTTTTGTTTTGATCTGTACATCAAACAGTCGTTTTTGTGTGTATTAAGCGACTCTTTTGTAGAGTTTTTAAGGGATTTTCACATTTTATCTTCTTTGAAGAGAAAGTCATTCAAACAGACTTGATGAGGTAATAGGACATAATGTCGGTTAAATTTAATTATGTCTACCTGATTTGTATGCTTAATAAAAAAAGGTAGAAAAGGTAATATAAATACAAAGATTACATTAAAATGGCATTCGACCTTCTACATTTAAAATTTAATTTGAAGAGCTACTTCTTTTTAAGTAAAAAGATAATATACTCTCGCACTGCACCGTACATTTCTAGTATTACTGTTACTGTTCAATATCTCGAGACTCATCAAACGTCTTGTCAGGTTAAAAAGATTTTATTTCTAACTGCAAGAAACCTCATTTTAGTACGTTTCTCACACTTCAAACATTCAATAGACAGTTGAGATCGCTATATGTGTTGTCGTAAATGTGTACTAGTTGAAAATAACTAATATAGGAGCTTATATACCTTATACAGACAATCCAACTAAATGCTGGTTACTACTACTATATGTAAGATTCAGCAGCCTTAAGGTGTTTCTCGATGCCTTTTTTCTAAGACAGCACTTTGCCAAAAACCACATTAGCATATACTTTATTGTACCATATCAAACAATTATACTGCGAAAAAATATGTAGCCTTAAAACCATTAAGGATACTCAAAAGACTCGACTGTTGCAATACTTCATTTCTCATTCTGGTTTAGTCTTCACATAATATTATCAAACATCAGTCAGTACAAAGCGCCAAAAATGTACCTTGATAGAAATTGTCTTTTCTCACGCATACTTTGCAAGTTTAGTCTACTGTGCCTTCTAGGGGCTAACATCTACTGGTATAGTTATTGTGATAGATGAATCAAAATAAGAATTATGAATGAAACAAGAAATATGCAAACTAAGAATTAATTAATTTATCTGTCTGGTAAAATCACTAAATATAAATAATAAGATAAATAGCAAACTTCTTTTGGGACCTTTTTAATCCTGTAAATTTATGAGCCAAGAAAAGCCCCAGCTGTTTAATAGGCATGTTGAAAGGAATGCATAGCTAAGATGGGCAGAAGGGTAAGACACTAATAGACCTAATGCCTTTGCACAATCATTGAAAGCGACGCGACGGGTA
Source organism: Ignelater luminosus (assembly GCA_011009095.1). Classification (NCBI taxonomy): domain Eukaryota; kingdom Metazoa; phylum Arthropoda; class Insecta; order Coleoptera; family Elateridae; genus Ignelater; species Ignelater luminosus. The sequence goes on along the minus strand of VTPC01087288.1, from coordinate 16,655 downwards.
CGGCAGTTCACTTTCAAAATAAATACCACTTTTGGCACTTCTCCAAAATATAAAATGTATCAAACGGTCAGTGTTGCTCCAAAAATATGTGATATACAGATGCAATACGACAGTTTCTAATTTGTCTCAGCAATTTTATGGGATTCAAAAACACGAATCTAATCCTGTCAAAAAAGGTCAGTTGTGAGCGCTATAACTGCCCAAAGGGGTTAAAGTGGCTCCTACCTACCTTCAAAAATTGTGAAACTAGAGAAGTGTACACCTAATAGGTGATTAAGTGTCTGACTAAGTTATCGTCAAAAAGTTTAAAAGCATCTATTCTAGAATCACGGTTCTTCTCTAATACTTCTTGGAGTCTAACCACCGTGCTGTGAGATGGTTCTCGATACTTTCGCAATGTTTTTAATACCTGTCCTTACTGATTTGCAAGCGACTTTTACATTGGTTTTGAACAATATACCAGTCTCATTGTGCTTTTGTATGTGTTACCCTATTAAAGAGCTTGACCAGATCTTTGCAAAGACTTTGCTGCTCGAAGCTCTAGTACTACAACCTTCGAGACCCTTTATGAGGTTGTCATCTCCGCTTCTAGTTGATGGGCGCTTTGGTACACAAACAATCTCAGTTTACTAACTGTATCTACTTTATGAGTTTCCTAGTTGGATGATTTGGAATTTTGGCGAGTTCTTCTTGAACGTGCCAATTATTTTTAGATCGTTAAAATTAACATTCTTAAAGAAGAGTTACCTGTCGGAAATGCCCAGCTAATGTGATCTAATAATAAGATACTTGTTCTTATCTCTACACCTTCCCACAATTCTAACAAGCTTAGTGATTAATAAAGGCTGCTGAGTCATGAAACAAGTAAGTTGAGTAAAGACCATGATCCTAATAGCGATTCAATCTGAATCTGGTCCCACGATAGAACCTATACCGACTCACTTACACACACTTACAGCCATACGCACGTACAAAATCTTAACTAGAAAAAAAAGAAAAAGCGCAACAAGTTTAGCTTTAGGAACGACCAGGCTCTGGATCGTCTTGAAGATAAAGAATAGTCTTCGTCTTCAGTATGCCATTTGCTATATCTTAAATCCCAAAATAAAACCCTTACCATGTATAAACCTAAAACCCTAATTTTAATAAGGACACCTCGTTCCCCTCCAGAATGGAGTGATAAAAAACAAAAATTACAGTCTTGATTCTTCGGGATTTCGTTAAAAGCTTTGAGATCAATCTAATTCTATGTAAAAAGCCGCACGTGAGCTCCAGGAGCAAAGACGAATAGTTTGTGCAGGAAAGAAGGAAAATCGTCACAAATGCTGGATGGTTTTATATTCTGGTGAATTTCAACAAGATCAAAGCATGACAATGGTAAGACAGAGAGATTTCTTCTCACATGGTAACCATTTTTAGATTAAACAAAACTAATATTCCTAAAAAAAAGTTACCTGTCTAGACTGTCTCAGCAAATGTGATCCAATATTAAAGAGCTGGTTCTTTTCTCTACACTTTTCCACAATTTCAACAAAAATAGTGAAAGTTGCTGAGTCATGGAAAAAGTAAGCTAAGTAAAGAGCATAGTTACGATTCAAAATCATTTGGTCTGAATAGACAAACACCTGTCTACACCGACGCCGTTTCTTTAGTCCCATAATGAAGCCTATGCCGACTCATGCTCACATACACTTAGGATCATACGCACGTACGCAATCTCAATCAGAACAAAACGGGAAAAATTATCACAAGCTTAGTTTTAGGAATGACCAGGCTCCGTCTTCTCTTGAGTTAAAAGACAAGACACAAAAATAGTCTTACCTGTGTTAACCTGAAATTTCAATTTTGACAAGGAAGGACTTGGCCACCTCTAGAATGAGGTGACAGGAAACAAGAATTACTGTCCTGATACTTCAAGATTTTGTCCAAAGCTTTGGGATCAATCTAATTATACGTAAAAAATTGCACGGTACTCCAAGAGCAGAAGCAATCAGCTTGTGCAGGAAAGAAGGAAGATCTCAAATAAATAAATAAGCGCTATGCGCTTGGTCACTCATCCCTATAAAACCTTGCATATTGAGTTTACTCCTCGAAATGCGAGATTAAATTGAATTCAACGAGCGCTCCAATTCCAGTTAAATGCAAGAATCGCCGAAAGCCGTGTCCTGAGAAAACCGATCCTCACAATTGTTACCCCCAGCAAGTTTTGCACAACCTGTCTCTAAGATTTCCTGAATCCTTTAGTAGCTCTTCATAGTTAGAAAATTTATTAGCATTAGCATATATAGCATAGGTTTAACAAAAGAAAGAGAATCTGTTTTGAAAGTCTCGCCTCTCGTAACCAGACAATAAAGTAAAACCTTTTTTGTTGATACAAAGGAGTATCTCTTTAGCAAGCTCTCTTTTGAAGTTAAAAGTAAAAATGTTTGATTTAAGTCTATATGAATCGTACGAGTAGGAAATTATTGGTCTACTCTCGCAAAACCTGGATGCAAGAGTAAGGTAAAGCATGACGAGGGTTGCTTGGTGTCTCGAAGAGATCGTTATTGCTATTTATTTCTCGGCTCATTTATTTGGTTATGGAAGTCTAATTAGCAGTATTAACAAGCAGCAACATTCATAAAACATTTATGTTTTGTGTCAGCAATTTTTACAGAAAAAAAAAATAATTTGCGTAATTGGAGTTTAGATTTTGCATCTCCAGATTTAAAATTCAAAAACCATAAATATTTATAAGTTCGTTTTTTGTTTTCATATTCATTCGCCTAGTTTCGAATATTGAATAGTCTGTGCTATCTTGATGTATGGATATTTTTTGTGTGGAAAATCTCGTATGTACATCAAAGCCATAATGCGTTAAACTGAAGAGAAAAGTATTTAATAATTCAAAACTACTTTGATAAAAAATTAACTTAAAATTTAATCTTTAAATACGTATATAAGTAAATGGAATCTAAAGGTTTCCCTTTTATCATAAAATATTAAAAGGTGAAACGTATCTGAGTAAAAGAAGAGGAATTTGATTAAAGGAGAAGGTTAGGTACAAATATTTATGGAATCAGCAAGTTACCTTTTCAACACCAAGACCGAAGAGCTTTACTAATTTAAAATTCATGTATGTAGGCAGTCCCTTTAAACAAAAAAGCGCATCTTCAAAAGTATCAGATGCTCACATCTTCTTAAAGCTACTTGCGAAAGGCGAACAGTTGCGTTTTCCATCACGATGAACATGTATTTATGCAACAAATAGAAACGATGTATATTTACAAACAAAATGATGTTTCATTTTGTATTCGGAATCTCGCATGAGTGCCTTCAATTTTGGGTTCAACGCCGCCGGGCCGAAATTCGATATGTAAAATTGGAATTTGATATGACACGCATTCTGTCAATGCGCCAATCCCAGCAGCGCATCTATTCATCAAAAAGCTCATTTCGCAGCGGCCGACACAATATCGAGAACGCATCGTTTCGAACAATACACGCACTGATAAAATTCATTTATCCACCATTTGTTAATGGCCCTCGCTTTTAGAATTACGCAATTACCGCAGTTCTGCCAATGATGCGGGCACTAAAACGGTAAACGGTTTTTTTACATTCCTGCTTTTGAGCACTAGGAATTAACAATTAAATGAATTTCAACCATCTCCATTTATTTTACGGAACAATAGTTAAAATTTCTACGAATCATAGAATGAGGAAGATTTTCGTATTGTTATGCTACACCCACAGTAATTTGTTGATTTTGTTTATTACGCAGGCATAATTGGAGCGGTGCCCGTCTGTATACATACATTATTATACAATGAAACTCATAAATTCATACATAAATAATAAAACAATCAAAACAAAGTTGCTTTGTTTACTTACCTTTATTTATTGCACACAAAAGGAAAATGATGAATCCATAGAAAGTTTACTTTTTCCAAATAAAAACCATCTTGAAGGAAAATAAATAAAAATGGAATTGAAAAGCTATTGTTAAATGCACACAAAAATTGGTTACTATGTTTTCAGAAAGTTTCATCCATTCAAGGATATTGCTACGCAGTGCAATAGACAAAGATCAATTAAAAACATACTTTTGCACTTTACTCTTTTGTGATCTATTAAACTCAAAGAATAAAACTCTAATAATCAATTAGACGCGTACTTCAAATTTCCAAATTCAGAAAGAATCACAAAAGAGAAGAAGATAAGAATATTAATTAAAACAGCATCCATCTTATAATCAAAAATGAAAAGCATTTAAAATGCAAAATACAATATGAGAGACTATTATAGTTACCTTTACAAAAATTTTATCGAATCTAAATCTGAGTAATAGATATGAAAACCAGCCTCTCTTGGAACATCAACTATGTTAAAATCAATTACTATAATTTCTACGGACGTCACAAAAAGGCTTTTGATATCATCAATCATAATCATTTGGAGAAAGCGATACAGTTTCATGAAATTTTGTCTGCACTGTAAGTAACTATTATCATGGATGTGCTAAAACGGCTCAAAGAAGGACAAAAAAGTATTAAGATCAGTCGATGGTCTCATTATCTCTGATACTATACCCTGTGTTCAGAAAGTCAGAAATAAGTTTATTTACTGCTATGGGCAGTTTTCAAGAAAATATTGAAACCAGTCAAATTTACTTTTTTATCGGGCATCTTTCTTCTTCCAAAAAAAGCAAACTATGACGTGCCCTATTGTCTTCACGGAATTGGAAAGTCAGCGCTTTTTAAGTACGGAAATACCCAAGAACTGGAATAACAAATTAGATACACATGGTCAGTAATACAAAATTTAATAATAAAAACGCCAAATATATTTATATTCTGATAGCGGCAGTTTGAAACTCAAAAAATAACAAAAAAGTGGAGGATTGCAGAAAGAGTCATTTAAAGAGCAATACCAAAAAACTCTTGACTACAGTAAAATTCTTCAGTGACAGATTTAACCTCTCAGAACCTATCGCAAAATTTGTCGGCATGTTTCAGGTCTTTTACGTTTTGAGGTTTACTTCTGTAGCTTTATTTTTAAAGACTGGCCTCACAGTAAAAGTCAAGAAGTATCAAGTCAGGTAAACGCGCTTACCACCTTATCCATACTTCTGAAAGTACTCCATTTAAATAGTTTCTAACTTGTACAATAAAATGAACTGATGTACCATCCTACTGGAATCAAATACTGTTATTAGGTGTTGTCATACTCAGCAAGACCCCAGTTTTCCATTTTGTGTAAAAAATATGACATTTAAAAGAATTATTGTTAATGTAATAGCTCATTCGAAGATGGTGATAGTGGAAAGGACCTTTTTCTGAAAATAAAAGATGCTCGATGAAAAAACGAAATTAAGGAGTTTTAAGGTTTTCCCAAAAAAATGTCGATAGCAGAGTAAATTAGTTTGTACGTGATTTTTTAAACACAGTGTGTATATGTGATCTATTACATGAATCGCTACGGATTTTTCTTTAAGAAAGGCTTAGCATCTTAAAATCATTTATGTATTTCTAACCATCTCGTAAATCCAGTTACTCTAAAAAACTAATTTACTTAGAAGATGGAAGACATAACGGTCCTGGGAAGACCGAGTTGTTCAATAGAAAACTAATACTGGTACAACACATACGAGTAATTCTATGCTGTGACAACACGGAATATACCAGTGACAGTTGTTAGACAACAATAATTTAACAAGAAGCCAAAAAACACAAACAGCAGTATTACGGAGAATATATTATCCCTCCATTTTCTCCTACAAATCTTTGTTTTTGGGTAAGCAGGTACCTCCGCGTTTTTATAGCAACCCGCCTACCTTGTAGTAAAATAAGATTCAATTGCAAAGTGACAATCTAAAGGAATTTTAGCTAAGCTAATAAAATGTAAAGTAGTATAGGCTGTCACGAGCAAAACCCAGAAAAGAGGTCTAATGCCCATGCAAGTCTAAATTGTTATGCTCGTATCAGTTCGAACGCCGCAGATGGAATGGGTTCACAGATACTTTACCTTAAAACTGGCTCAAAAACTCAATAAAGAAAACTTAGTTAAAATCCTGAAGATGTCACAATTTGGAATGGGCGCCAGAAGCCAGATCGAAGGGGAACACGTTTGCTGATGTGGCTTTTCACTAAGAAACACCCTGTATATAGGTATATTAATAAAATGCTCTAGTAGCGATAAACACACTCAAACTTACCAAAAACGTTATAAAATTTCAAGATTTAATTAAATTTCACATTAATCAGCTAGCTGCGGTCACTGGTCAATCTCGACTGTAATCTAAAATGTATCACTGTTCTAATAAAGCAAATAAATAACTGCTTATTCCACGTAACACTGTTGATCCCAAGGTCTTACTTACAGTGATTGTACATAACAAATTACATAAGTAAAATTACAGGTTAATTTGACATTCAATAATTTACAACAATAAGTTATTAAACTAAAACAAAACAAGTACCTGACTATGATATAATTAGCTGTTATAAAAATCTCGATGGGTGAATTCACCGAACCTTGTACTCCGAACCTAAATTCTCTATGTAGACCGCGGTCGAGATGTCTATTGACCTCCGCGTTTCCAAATAAAATACTGCAAGTCAAACTGTTTCTGAACTGTTCCTATGTAAACTGTTTCTGTTCACTAACAGCTAACCATTTTGATACAAAACGACGGTAAATACCTACACTTAGTTTCACAAGAGTTTCAAACGAATGTTCATCAGCATCAGTCAAAATTCATAAAAGAAAACGAAAAGTTTATTAGACGATAATTTTCTTCTCTTAACAACGAAGATTTTAAACCACTCGAAAATTGTTTTAAATAACAACAAATCGGTATCGTTGTGTGTTCCCAACTTAGTTGGGGATTAGGGTTACACAAAACGGAAAGGTCTTTTAACTTACGAAACACACAACTTGAAGGAGAGATTTGTTCCCATTTATTCGAAAAGTTTAAGGATCACATCCGACTTAAATAGTCACAATAACTTAGAATAACTTAGAAAAACCACTATCTCTTACGTTCACAAAACAAACCTCCAAATAAACTGAACTTGCGGTAAAAATGTCCTAACAACACCAAGTAAAACCCAAAGGTCGGTCTGAACTCTCTCGCTGACCGAAGCTGTCTTTGTTTGTGTTACCAACTAAACTAATTGCCACGCCCTAACGAAACGTAACTACAATTGCCGTGCGTCGAACAAAGAGAGATAGAACAACCATCCCTTGTCTGTAAAGTAAACTATTCTATCATGTTACAACTCGCGTGGATACAAATAATATTAAAACGGGAAAGAAAAATCAGCTCGACACAGCAATTCTGTGTATAACAACGCGTCGGGAAATTTAAATGTGAATTATTTCATTGTAAAACAAGCTTGGCCTGGGTTGGTGTCTTTTTAGTCGTACAATTCCAGAAAATTCTCACAGCTGCAAAGCGATAGGCGGCCCTTTTAGAAAAAGCCGCGCATGTGATAAAATAAACACCACACAAGATAAATAGAAAAATATTTCCGACAAAAAGTTTTATTATACAAAGATTACTAAATATATTCACGAAATAATAAATGAACACACATCTTTTACTTTATTTTTAAGCAGACTTGAGATACTATCACCTGATAAGGATACTCTATCAAAGAATAGAATCTGTAAGCTTATGTGACAAATATATCAAAAAGATGGGTAAAAGGTAATGCTGATCTCCACACCAAACGTCGCGTCGTGTTCCTTCCATTCCAAGTACAACAACATATAGAAACCAAGAACAACAAACTGTTTTTTCCATAGCTCTTTTGATGCAATTGTCGAAGCGTTCATAAATTGATAATGTTGCTGATGCACTGTTATCTTGATCAACTCTCCGACAACTGACCAGGCATGCTTTTCCTTCCAAACTTGACTCCTCTCTAACTTCAGTATTTAATTTATGATTTTATTAATTCATTTTTTCAAGTTTGATGGTACTGAAAAGAGTTAACCTTGCAGTAGATAGAGAATCCGAAAGTTAGAAAGTAAAGGCAAGGCTCTAGAAATAACTTGTAAATGCATTGTGGAAGTTCTAAAAAAACTTTATTAAACTAAGAAGACGATCAACTGCTTCGCCAAAGTGTGAATTACTGAAGAGTTTGCAAAACTACTATTTGAGAAATTATTTCTACCAAATTTTTCAATTTTTTTTTAGAATTAGAATTGTGGAGAAGGTACAATTTCAAAAAAAGGGAAAATTGTTTCTCATTTACTGAAGTAAATACAGATTCTGCAGATTTGTGCAATAAAATTCTGGGAAGGTTTTCATGACGTTGCTTTTCAAATCTATTAATTAAGTAATAATAAGGTTTTGTTGTTCCGCTTCTGGAGTATATTAAGTTAAATAATATGGATAATTTTATTTGTTTTCCTAATTTCCAGTAACTAGTAAGGACACATTTTTTTATAAAAATACATCTGTAGCTACCAGAAACAGATTCTATGATTTGCTTTAGTTAATTTTCAACAAAAATGTTTTGATTTTATAATTTTTCCGTTTTTAATTAAGAAGTGGACGTAAATATGCTGCCGGGCAATTGAAAACTGATGTATCTCCTTAGTAGCAATTTCTGAGAAAGAATAAATAATGAACGAAGAGTTTCTCATTATTATTTCAGTAGCTGCATACGGTATTGTACTAATTTTGTCTATAATTAAAATAGGCATTTGATTTTTGTTTTAAGTAAGTGTAATGCAATAACAACTTTTATTATAAGGATTTATTATAATAAATTGTTGATTATCATTTTAGAGTAGGCAATTCAAAATGTTCAAAATTTAAAAGAGAAATGCTGTTTTAAAGGGTGAAATAAAATAATAGAATACCAATTTTAATGCTGCAGTTATCAGCAATTGTTAGGTAATATTGGAGGATTATTTGGAAATTGCATCCAGAATGAATGGCAATTAATTGAATGGTGTTATTACAAGTTTATTTTAGACTGACAAGCAATTACAACAGTTGTTATTTTATCTAAACAACAACATATCAAATCTATAGGTAATGTAAATTTTTTTTTGTTTCCTTTGTTTTTATTTTTAACTAAAAAGACAAACAAATACCTTTTGGACTTAAAATAGAGTACGAAAAATGTAAATAAAGTAAAGATTTTCAAGTAGTAACCAACCATATTTTTTAATTTTTATTATTTGTGAATAGTATCAACTGAAACAGACATAATAAACCTTCATAATGATAATGTACCTATACACTTGTTTATTAATAAATTAACGTAAAATAGATTTACCTACAAAATTCCAAACGATTTTAGTTACCCAAAATATTCTATACAATTTGAACGCAAAAAGGCTGATATGTCAACATAATGGATTTATAAGATAAACGCTAAAGGTTACTACCAACTGATTAACTCCGCATGGAAACGTTAATGAGCCGATAAGGTGGCTCTTTTTGTGTATACCCGGCTTAAATGTTGCGAATACGTGTAAGTTTTTGTTCCGACACCATCATTCAGAAATATCGGTTTTGTGGAGTTTAATATATCTCGGGAGGTTTTGCAGAATTAGATTAGTTTTCTCTTTTTTTCTTTTTCTTTAATGTCTGAAATTATGCTGCAGAGATAAATGGTACTTTTATAACTTTACGTTTGGTTGGACACCATTAGTAGGGAATACTAATTATCTTCTACAAATTATTGTGTATTTACAGCATGTGCTAATAAAAAAGATTTTAAGTTGCTCGAGGGTTTATAAAAATTCATCGACTTTACAGCTGTTTACTGCAGCTTAAAATTTTTTTCTTTAGTATAATCTAGTTAATTATATGGTTTGAGAGAGTTAAAAATAAAAAATTCTCAGAAAAATCCTGATGTAAGAGTATCGAGCTTTTAATGCCTGAAACTGATTAATTTTTGAATTACTGCTTTTTTAAAACTGTACCAACCAAGAAAGAAAGAGGAAGTTTTTTACTGTTATTGCTGCAAATTTGAATTAGCAAAGTATATTATTGACCAATGCAGTTGCATGGATACCATTAAGTAACAATAGAATTTTTTTGTATTGCTATTGGTTTAGTCTCCGGATGTTTTTGGCTTCCGTATGCCTAGCTTCAGAGTCGAGTCGATGCTATATTAGATAATTGTTTGGTTTATTGAAAAGTCCATTTGGGTAAGGAATATCTAAAATATTTTTTCGTTATTACTTGCCTTGAACCACCGCCCTAGCAGAATTGGTAGAGGATTACTGATAGGGACTAGTTAGCATAACCCAGTCTAACTCAACTATTTGGGTCGTAGATCTTATGAGCTATAGAGGAACCTATAAACTAAATGAGAAAGCGCCAGGCCCATAAATCTACTTTCTAGTAGTATCTTTCTTTTACAGTCGTAAAAATGAACAAAGTTCTGCTGTTAGCAAACCATATTGACCATATTGAACAAGTCGAACATCATCTACAGGTGCTTGTTATTGTCGTCTTTTGCTCGTAGACGGTGTACAAGGAGGTGTGACTGATGATATTCCATGTTTCGCTAAAGATTCAAAATTTTCATCTTGGGTACATCAAGTGCCAATCTTTTAGACCTATACTCAAACCAGGCGTTTGTACAGGTTAAATCAATGGCATGTGTAAAAAGACGAAGTGTCCACTTGCGACATAGAATGAAAGTCTAATAGATAACAATCAAAAAATCCATTTTGTTTACACCTTTCATATTATCCCACCTTCTACACTGGTCCGGCGTACCCACACTCATGTACTTAGAGGCCATTCCAACAGCCTTGTTGTCAAACCATTTAGTGATCCCTTACAAGTTCCTTGGCAGTATCATGACCTTTTCTTTTCATTTCAACGTCACTTGAGTATGGCAAATGTTTAATAAATCTGTCGTCTCGAGCAGTACATGATGCATAAATACATTTGTGCCTCAAGTGTTGAAATATTTGTAGATTATAGTTTAAAAAGAAATTGTCAAAAAATAATCTAATATTATTTTCTTTGATGCGCTCAGAGAATTTTAAAACTACTACAGCTCCCAGTCCATAAACTTTTTGCTTTTGATAATTCAGCTCTGTTGAAGTACCTTGGTAAATCAAAAATTCGTACATTGTGAAACTGTTTTCACACAAAGCAAAAATTTGTATTTCCCTTTCCTTTGAAAGATACCATCTGTTCATCAACGCTCAATGTGTTTTCTAAGGGTAGCTCTAACATTCTGGCGCTAAAAATATTATACAAGGACCGCACCTTCCAAAATTTGTCTGCAGTTAGTTGGCTTCTCCGCTACGTTTACAAAATATAAATGTTGGCGTAATGTGAAAAACAGATTTCGAGGCATGTTATCTGCTACTATTAGGAACACCTAACTCTTGGATAGCTCAGATTTCCCATTATAATGTGGAGTCCCAGAAACGTTTCTAATTCTGCTGTCATTGTTAACACAAATCTGGCATGTTGTTGAATAGCATGAAGATAGGCGTTTTTTGCCATAATGGTAAGAAGTTCTTGTGTAAAATATTTTCTCATAAAACATACTGGACTATTCAATTCAGTAGCCCTATCGATATCTGGTGCAAAGCAAGCTGATAATGCCAGTACTCAATGTGCACAAATAAATTCAAAAGCATTTACTTATGAAATAATTTGATTTTTGAAAAGTGGTGAGTTCCTAGATATTATTAATAATATTGTTAAGGAAGAAACAAAAATATTACAGCGTGAAGTAGCATATCTAAGAGATCAGATTGATAATTTGAAATCAAGCAACATTGACTTAGTGAGATTGTTAAGTAAAGATCGTTTATTTGCTAACAAAGAAACTACTTCTTATAAACAAATCAAAGTTAATTCTTCTTCTGATAAACCTTCCGTTACTGCAAATTACTCTTCTGTCGCTGCTACTAAAAAGATTTCGAAGGTGGAAAACGCTACAGCTGTGAATGGTTCGTCTGATATACTTGTTAACTTATCGCAGCAATACCATGAACCGGCCAGAATGGTTTCCAATTTTAATAATAAAACTTCTCGTAATAAGTTAATTATTGGCTCTGGTACTACGAATTCACAATTAGATGAGGGCTTCACCGCAGCAACAAAACAAGCCCGTAGTTATGATGTACACGTTACAAGAGTTAATCCAAATGTTGATGAAACCAAGATCGAGAATTATGTTACTGGTAAATTATTGAAAATGTCAGATAATGAAAAAACCAGTTCATTGAAAATCAAGGTTACTCGTCTAAACGCTAAATATCCTGAACACTACAGTTCTTTTAAGGTCACTGCGGAATCGTCTTATTTATCGCATTTACTCAATGCATCCTTTTGGCCACAAGGTGTTGCTGTTCGGAAATTTTATAATGCTCCCGTTCATCAGAAATTAAATAATGATAAAAATTTTCAAAGGGCAATTCCCACGAAGCTTCCGACATAAACATATTTTATCAAAATGTTCGTGGTCTTAGGACAAAAGTTAATGAAATATTTACTAGTGTATTAAGCGAAGATCACACTGTGGTTTGTCTCTCCGAAACATGGCTTAATGGGGAAATTAACAGTTCAGAGATTATTGACGGACGTTATAATGTTTTTCGTCAAGACAGGAATCCTAAAACAACGAGCAAAGAACGGGGTGGTGGAGTTTTTATCGCAATCAAGAAGAGTTTGTCATCTTTTCTAATTAATCTTGATGTAAAAGTTCGGGAAGAGATATGGACTTGTGTTCATCTTGCTAGTAAAAATCTGATAGTGGGAGTAGTTTATTTTCCACCAAATTCGGATATTTCTTTATATGAAGGTCATCTTCAATTAATTTCGGAGATTACCATAACTTATCCTGATAGTATCATTTGTGTTTTAGGTGATTATAACCTACCAAAAATTACATGATATTGTGATAATTTCTGTGATACTGTATGTGATACTTTAATCCCAGTTAATGTACACTCTAAGATAGAAGAAATTGTTTGTGATAATTTTGCGTTTTATGGTTTTGTTCAAAAGAATTATATTCATAATGCTAATAATGTTATCTTAGATTTAGTATTTTGTAATGTGGATTTTGTAAATATTTATCAATGGCCACATTTAACTAAACCTGACATAAATCATTCTTCTTTTGTATTAAATGTAAAGAATTGTTCTCAGTCAACTCTTACCAATGGTGAGATATTTTATTTAGACTTTAAGAATGCACCATATGAGTTGATTAATAATCATTTAGACAATATTGATTGGAATATACTAAACAATTTTAGTTCAATTGAGGAATCTGTTAATATTTTCTACGACATTATTAATTCTGTTATATCTTTATATGTTAAGTTAAAAAGAGTGCCAATGCAAAAACAGTTTAATTTTCCTAAATGGTTTGATGATAGTACGAAATCTTTAATTATTGAAAAGAAAATCGCTCACAAACAATTCAAACAGTTCAGATCTCCTATAGATTACAATATATTTAAGGATTTAAGAAATAAATGTAAAATTGCTATCAATAACTGTAGGTTAAATAACATAAGAAGCATTGAGAATAATATTTTAGAAAATCCTGAACACTTCTGTTATTATGTTAGATCTCAAAAAAGAGATAATTCTTTACCAACTGTATTAGATATGAAAATTCTGTGGGTTACACTCCGATTGAAATCGTCTCTTTATTTGCAAAGTACTTCCATTCTGTTTATTGTACCTATGATACTTATAAAAGTAAACTTTGAGATAATAATTTAAAAGAAATTGTCAATCTTTGCAATTTAAATATATCTAGAGAAGATATTTTCAATAAAATAAATTCTCTAAATGCTAATTCTAAAGCTAGTCCGGATAATATTCCTGCAGTCTTCTTGAAGTGCTGTGCAAACAACTTAGTTAAACCTTTGTGCATTTTGTTTAATAATTCTTTGAGTAGTTCTGTATTTCCTGAATTGTGGAAAAAATCAAACGTTTTTCCTGTTTTTAAAACGGGAGATCGTTTAGATGCTCGTAATTACCGTGCAATTAGTACTCTATCTGCAATTCCAAAAGTTTTTGAAACCATTGTTACGGATAAATTATTTCAATCCGTAAAAAACATTATAATTGATGAACAGCATGGTTTTGTTAAGGGTAGATCTACGCTAACAAATCTTTTCTTATTTACCAATTATGTTCTGCATACTATAGAATTGGGTCATAACGTTGATTGTATTTATACTGATCTTAATAAGGCATTTGACAGAGTCAATATTGAGCGCTTGATCTACAAATTAAGTAAATTAGGTTTACAAAACCCCTTGTTGTCGTGGATCTACTCTTACTTAAACATGCGAAAACGAAAAGTTGTCATTAATAATTCTACCTCCGAATGGATTAACGTTACTTCCGGCGTACCGCAAGGATCCCATTTGGGACCAATTCTTTTTATTTTGTTTATTAATGATATAAATTATTCTATCAATTCCAGCAAATTTCTGCTATATGCTGATGATTTAAAACTTTTCATTCGTACTGATGCTGTTGGTTCAGATCATTTGTTACAGGCTGATTTGGATTGTTTGACTTCGTGGTGTAGTGAAAACCATCTGGAATTAAATATTTCAAAATGCAAATCTTTACGATTTTCTAAAAAGTTATCACCTGGTATTTGTACTTATTACATTAATAATATAGCAATAGAAAGTGTTACTTGCTTTAAGGATTTAGGTGTTATTATTGATGCATGTGTTAGTTATGATCAACATATTACAAATCTACTTAGCAGAGCCAATAGAATATTAGGATTTATTGTGCGTCAGTGTACTGATTTCACAGATTTAAGAATTTTAATTATACTATATACGTCCCAAGTTCGTTCACTTCTGGAGTATTGCACAACCATTTGGTGCCCATATTATATTACATTAGTAAATAGAATGGAAGCAACACAGAAACGATTTGTAAAATTTTTATGTTACAAGTACCGAATTGATTACTACGGTTACAGTTATAGTGATCTTTTACATTACTTTGGCCTATCTTTATTGCATGTGCGCCGCAATTATTACGATTTATGTTTTTTGTTTAAAGTATTTAATGGATTTGTTAATTGTTCTCAAATACTTCAATGTTTTTCTTTGAACATAAAAAATACCAATTTACGTAATTTACCAATTTTCAATATTCCTTTCCATCGAACTGCGTATGGTGCAAATTCTCCTCACCGTAGAATATGTCACTCAGCATGTACACATGATGATTTGGAATTCTTTGGTATTTCCTTTAACAAATTCAAGTGCTCCTTAAGAAATGCACTAAATATGTAGCAATATTTTATATTTATATTTATTCTACATTACATTATGCATATGTAGTTATTTTGGTTAATGTTTTAATAAGATTTGTTTGTAAATAGATGTCCGTTAATAAATTATTATTATTATTATATTTGGGGTCACATAGAGCACATTTTTCCGCCAGCAAATGTTTTGGTGTTAGCTCATTTTCCACATAACATGAACTAATAAGGGCGGTTTTACTAGTTTTGCTGGTTTTTTGAGGAATATTAGAAGACACGGACTGACGTTCTATTGTTTCGATATTTAGTCGCTCCAAAGAATGTACAACGTCATCTTCTTTATCTTCCTCTTCAAGTTACATTTCTTCTAAAGTTGTGGCAACTTTTTCGTCGTCTTTATCACAAACGCCTAGAGAGAAAAAAATCTTATAACCTACCTTATGAGTATTATCTTATCACTAATTCCATTTTCTTTCCCGTCCATCATCCGTTTTATCACTCCGCTCCTCTATTTACAATGCTGAAACCTAGTGTACATCACAATGCACGCGTCTTGAGCCTACTCATAAAACAAACAATGTCAAAATGCACTAACTAATAAGTTGTACACTACAAAGCACCTTTTTTACAGGACGCAACATTTTCAAACCGGGTAGTTGAATTCTAAATAAACAAAACGACTATTATGTAGAACACTACACTATCGTTTAGAGACATCTATGTTTCTTGTAATACTTTTAATTTTATTGTTTTTGCGCTAGATACCAGCACTTGCTTTACGTTAAATCTATGGTATGTATGTACACTAATATGTACAGTAGTAATGAGACTCGAGAATGCATGTAAACACAAGACGGACTTGAAAGAACAGATCGATAATGCCACAGATACCGTTTTATTGGCATGAAATCTTGTTCTCTCAAGTTTGTGTTGTGTTATATGTATTCTCGAGTCTCATTACTAATGTCGCAGACTGTACATCGGGATTAAGCGGCAAAAATTGAATTAAAGTTTGTATTTAAAAGCCTTGAAATTTCTGTACACAATAGTGTACGCTGGGACGGAAAGAGTTAAAAGACGAAAGGTACGCACTTAGCTTATTACTAGCCGCTTATAAAGAAAAACTTACAGATTGTATCAGGAACAGGGTCCTTATCAAGTCAAATCGTCAAGTTGTTTTACATATACTTTATAGCATAGGCGCCTAGTTGTTTTCAGCCTAGTGCTTAATCCGGCATTGCTGTTTGTTACGACTTTATTTATTGACCAATTGAAAAACTAAAAGTTGTGTATTTAGAATTTTATCATCTTTTTAATTATTGATTAATATACAGCGTGTTCTATTTAAAAGACTTATTATTTGAATAGCTATCTTTCTGTCTTATAAGTGATGGCATTTTTAAACCGTTGGAA
>VTPC01087286.1:0-14228 GCA_011009095.1 Ignelater luminosus | reverse complement strand
GTGTATTAAGGGACAATTAAATCGTACTGCAAATTGCAACATGGTTGGGTAAACATATTCTACAAAAACGGCATCAAAGTGTTCCGTTCTATTTTGGATTAATTTTTGCACTTCTGGATGCTGCAGTTGAAAATCGCCCACTTTATTAACTAATTGTGCATTTTCAAAAACCATACCCATTATATCGCTGTTTGATATTCTGGTTGTGTTTGAGTTATTCCTGTAAAATTCGTAAGAGGCATGAAGATCTATTTCAGTCAAATTTGAAAGGGAATGATCGTTCACTGGGTGGGGCGTTAAAACTACCACTTGGTGACCTCTTAATGAAAGCTCTTTCCAAAATTGACGAAAAACCACTTGATGACTGAATGGAGGTAAGGTTATAATCCCCAGAATTCTTGCAGCAAATGTTGATATAACTATTGATAAAAACACAAATAGAACGTTTATAATCATTTTACCTTTCTATACTGTCATGTTCAACACAAACGTCTAATGTTTTTTTTAATTACGACAAGCAATTAACGCTATCTTTACTTCACGTAATAAAAATGGACAGTTATGTAGTATTATTTATTTGATAGCCTAACTGAAGGTTATGGTAGTGTTATATATCAGAACCATAATAGGGTCTCGTGGTAATTAATAACAATATCTTGTGTTGCTTTTCTAATTACTCAAAATGGTGTGTGACGGATTTCGGCTGTTGAACTGGGTCGTGGATCCCTAGTGTTCTGTATATACGCATGAAAATGCGTATAGAAGAGATTTAAAAAAGTTTAAACCGTAAACGTCTTGTAGTTTTAATAGGAACTATCTGCTAGCTCAATAGAGAGCTTCAGAGAAAAACTTTTAATATTGTGTTTTTATAATTCGTTATAGAGTTGCATTTTAACTTAATACGTTATTGAAAATACTTTCAATAATAAGTATTACAATTAGCCAAAATAGTATTTTTGAGTAATATCTAAACATGTTACAACTAATATTTTCAAAGGTATTTAACATTAGTTTGGAATATTCTACTTTTCAAATTGACTGTGAAATAACGATAAAGAAATATGGAATTTCCGCACTAGTGCGCAGGCGACCACGTAATGTATGCGAGCGGGTCATCAAGCCATTGTAACAATAGTGATGTATCTACAGCTGACAAAACTAACGCAAGAGGGTCGTAAGCTGTTAAATCGTTAACTTCAATAAAAGAAGGAAGGAATCAAAAAAAATCAAAAGATGGTGATAAAAGACAACTTCAATTATAAAACTTGCCAAAGTTACTATCTGACTTTTAACAAAATTACCAGTAAATAACAGCAGTTCTAACAACTAATCCCATGGATAACCCATCTCTTATAAACTTAACTGAAAACTCTTGGTTTTGATATTGTGTTAGAAAAGATTGGGTTTTCAAGTATGATTCCTTTTTCCAAAAAAACAAACCTGTCCTTTGATACTATTTTCTTTGGATGGCACGTCTTTCAATTGCCATCGCAACTCATCCTTACCTTCTTCAACGTATAATGAGTACAGCATATTTGTCGTTCACTTATTATATTGATACCTTCCACATAGCTCCATTTCAAGAACTATTAATCAAAAGATATTTTGGGAAAAACTCAGAAAAATTAAAAATTGCTGATAAAAGATAACTTGCCAAAGTTACTAATCGATTTTTGAGAAATTTACCAGTCAACAACAGCATGATGTTAAAGTAGACGTCGATTAATGTTTACATCCTAGGAAACAATTATTTTAACATTCACTTATGAACAATTTTCAAGCTGGGTGCTAAATCATTTGATCCGTATTTGGGACACCCTGTACGAACTAATAATATAGAGACGTTTTAAAACATAGTATGGCTAATAACAGTGCGGTAGCTTGTAGACACTAAAGTGTAATTGGTAATAAAATAAAACACTTAATAAGACATTATATTTTTAAGGCCGCTTATTATTTTGTGTATTAACAAAATAAAAGTTTTACACATTATACCACGTTGCAATTGAATAAAAGCAAATCGTGTTGAATCAAGAACAGAATGATGTGGTTAATGAAAAATTTTAAGATTTCCAAAATAAACTAACGATTATGTGGTTAATTAGCGTAATACATAGTTTTGTGGTTATGATAACATCAACTTACAGTTATCGCATACTAGGAATTGTACCAGCTCCTTCTTACAGTCATCAAATCGTTTTTCAACCACTATGGAGAGAACTTTCCTTAAAGGGCCATAAAGTGACAGTTCTAACAACTAATCCAATGAATAACCCATCTCTAATAAACTTAACCGAAATAAATCTTAATTCCACGTATGAAATATGGAATAGCAGTATCATTACCGAAATGGTAAATGTGAGTACTTGGGAATTATACAATAAAATTATAAAATTAGGCTATGAAGTATTCGATAAACAATTACAACATTCAGAAGTGCAAGATATACTGGTAAACAAGACGGATGGCTTTGATCTCGTGTTAGTAGAGACTGTGTTTTCGAGTATGATTGCGTTTTCCAAAAAACTAAAATGTCCTTTGATACAATTATTTTCTTTGGATGGCACGTCTTTCAATTATCATGGCATTGGAAATCCATCACATCCAGCAACTCATCCTGATTTTCTCCTGCCATTCTCTGGAAGGCTCACATTTTTTCAACGTTTAATAAGTACAGCATATTTGTCGTTCACTTATTATATTGATACCTTCCACATTGCCCCATTTCAAGAACTATTAGTTAAGAGATATTTTGGAAAAGACTATCCAAGTTTGAATGAACTTTTGAGAACTACCAGTGGCATATTTGTTAATACCGATAATGCATTTCGTGAGACAAGACCTTTATTAATGAGCGTTGCCCAAATTGGTGGTGGAATTCACATGAAATTACCAAAACCATTACCGAAGGTACGTCTGGGAATGTTGTAGCTACTAAATAATGAAAATCTTGTTTAAGAATTTACAAAACTATTTGGACAACGCTACAAATGGAGCAATCTATTTTAGTTTAGGAAGTAACATTAAAAGTAAACTACTTTCTGATGAAACACGCAACATTCTACTTGAAACTTTTTCTGAACTTCCTTATACTGTATTTTGGAAATTTGAACAAGATGACTTACCAGGAAAACCGGACAATGTCATTATATACAAGTGGTTTCCTCAACAAGATGTATTTAGTAAGTTGGCTATTTAAAAGTCTGGCTGTAGTAAACGTCATATCTTTAGGACACCCTAAAATAAAATTGGTGATCAGCCAAGGAGGTTTACAATCTACAGAAGAAGCTCTGTTGAGTCACATCCCAATTGTTGGAATACCATTTATTGGTGATCAACATCACAATATTCATCGCTTAGTACAGAAAGGTGTGGGTCTGTCAGTAGATTATTCTAATATAAATAAGAAATCCTTAAAGAATGCAATTTTAGAAGTTATGAATAATCCCAAGTAGGTAAGTATTTTCTTGTCATTTTTTCGAATCTACCTGTAGATTCTGTTTTCAGATATCGTGAAAGAGTCAAGGAACTAGCCACTTTAGCAAGAGACGAACCAATGACAGGGTTAGAAAGAGGCGTTTGGTGGACAGAATATATTATAAGACACAGAGGTGCCAAGCATTTAAGAAGCCCCGCATTAGATTTACATTTTTATGAATACTTTTGTTTGGATGTTATAAGTTTTATGCTATTGACAAGTATTGGTTTTATTTATATTTTTTTTAAGTCAGTCAAATTGTCTTTTAATGTTATAAAAAGTGTTTTGTTAAAACCGGCAGTAAATTAACTATAAATTCCAATGTTTCATATAGTTACCATTGAATAAGCATTGCCTACCACATCTTTTTTTTTTAAATGGGTCCGATGAGACTTGAACTCGATATATTTTAGTTTGCAGTTGTTTTCATAAATAACTGAGCTAACGGCTATTACTGAGATACTCTAATTGTATAAGCATGATGTGATAAAAAAAGTTCAATAATACATGTAACTTACCATTTAAATAGGTTCGATGTGAACTAATATTTGCACACAATGACCGTTAGAAATTTGAAAAATCCCAAATCGAATTATACCATTGGAAAAGTATTGATTTTGGCGACTCAGGCAAGTAACCACTGTAGAGAAAGCAAGTTGTCCTTTTTGATGAGTGACCTTTACCAAATCCGCTAGGTGCTTGTATCACTTCGTTTAACGTTGCAATTTCAGTACAGTTTCCATACCCCAACGACGCCAAAAACATTGCGTTGTGTTTGTTGATACAGTGACAATTAAGTTTTATTGAGCCGACCCAACGTGGTATCACGCATGGTAACATCTAAAAATTAATTTTGTCAGTGTGTGTTCCTTTGGAAGTGAAGCAGCAAATTTTCTGTTAAATGGATAACTGGAGTTTTTGATTGTAACACCCACTTTTAATAAAGATGGGTTCAAAGATAAAATACTGGAGATTGTTTTTAAGGCTTGCTTAGATTGTAAAAAATTTAAGTCGTAAGGTAGTTTCTAACTCTTCACCTTGTAAAGAATCGTTTTGTAACTTGAATCTTTAAATCCTCTAACTTGGGCAAGTTGGAATTAAATGGAATTGAGTCTACGAAACGACCCTCGGGAGTTTGAGTAACAGTACAAGAAAAATGCTCTTCGCAAAAACGTTTTCTACTAGAAAACTTTAATATTAGATTCTTAAGAGGTACACAGAATTTCCATAGTAAATTTTCTAAAAACTTTTTGAGTGAACAGAATCATCCAAAAGCTCTTTACAGGTAGTCTGCTGACGTGGCAATGCAATGGTCGATGTTTATTAATCAAATACCAAATTAATGCGTTAGTGGTGTATCGATTAAGAACTATGAGTTTGGCAAGACTCTTTTCACTTTTCTCAAAATGTAAAACTTGGTTGATTCTATTCTCAAATTTAAGAGAGACAAAAAGATGCATAAAAGAGGACAGACAAATAAAACATTTATCAAACAGTTTGAATGAAATGTTTTACCCACTCCCAGCAGGGGCTTAAACTTGAGAACCATCTGAATTTGTATTTTTCTACAAATTTCTTAGAGTAAAAAGTTAAACATATTTAATACGATGTATTGCTAATTACACTATGCCGGAATTGGACTTAAGCTTCTGGCTTGATATTCAGGCACTTGGAAAATAGTGGGACCTCCGAGAAGGCCTATAATCCAGTGAGCCCAAAACACCAAACCAAACAAAGAGTAGACAGCATAAGCACAGGCCTTGCAAAGCCAGATAAATTCTACTCGTAAGGTTTTAGCATGCCCATCTGAAATGTACGACCACTGCTTGATTTTGGTATCAGATTGTTTATCAGGAGATTAAGTTGCTTCAATAATCATCAAACAAATATGTATGCCTGCACAATGACTTCAGATCAATTAAGGATGTCTAGATAAATCAAGATGATTCTTGAAGACTGTATGCTATCTTGGTACCATATGGAATAGGAATCTATTAAGCTCCTCCAGAGAAGAGGATTTGAACACCGGCAGCAAATCGAGCTCAGAACAACGATTAGATGGGTGCGACAAAATCAAACTGAACAAAGGCATATTAAGGTAACCGAGTAAAAGATCTGAAATATACAACTAAATAATGCAGACTTCAAAATATCAGACGGCCTTATGGTTGACTTGAGGCTTTTTATTAGGGGCATTGAACAGTATGCAACCCAAACTACAAGCCAGTTAGGAGTGATAGAGGGGATTTGTACTGCATAAATTTAATTATTCTTTATTTTATCACTTTTAGCAAATTATATGTTTGATATTAGATTAGAATTTTACAATTTAGAACTAACAACAACGCAGACATACAAATTCAACAGCTCTTCTATGTACATATAGTTATTGTAGCATATTTCACTTCCTTTAATGACACAATACAACACAAATATATTGTCTGTTGTTGCAAAAAAATGTACAAGAGTGCATTGGAAATCTATTTGTTATCTCAACGCGCTTTGTTTATAAATAAATAAAATTTGTTTTATTGTTAGAAAAATAGTGTTTACATAAGTGATGTTATTTCAATATCTGTTTGTGCTCAAAACAATTTTACAAACTGATATCAATGTAAAATATAAATAAATAAAACAAAATACAATAGCTAACAGGGCGATTTTATTTTAAAGTTACGATATTTGATTACTTTGCTAAAAATGGAGAAATGTAGTTACTCACATTGAAAGTTGTTGGTGCTTATATAACACATAGTATGATATGATAACAGGATATCAGTTAAAAATAATCGGTGATTAATAGATTGTTACTTACAAATCAAGCAATTATTGCTAGAACTTGGCAATGAAAAGTAAGTAAAGATAAAAACACTTGTTTATCCTATCGAAGTGACCTTTTCGATATAGTTAACAGCCGGATTCAAACCAATTTACAATTTGATGTAAGACAAATTGGTGCAAAAACATTTTGACTATTTTGTTATTTTTTGGTTGACGAACTCGACACATAGAGTTTATTTTTCAGTGTCCACTTCTGGAACTGTCACCTGAGACTTCACTTGGTTGTTCTTTAATTTTTATAGTTTCTCTTTGAATCGGGCCAAAAAATTGTTTCCAAGTTTATCCGTTGCTCTTAGAGTCACTCTTTTGATACCCAAATTGGTTTAACTGTTTTTCAGTTCTACAGGGTATATACTTAGTGCATTGAGGCATTCCAGTACAAGTTCTGACGTTACTTTGACTTGGTGCAATAAATCGGTTTCTTTGCGTAGTTGTTAGTATCGCAAATACTTCTTTTTGAAAGACTGTGGTAAATTTTTTGCAATGATTTTCTATTTTTTTCTTCTATCACAAGATTCAACAAAAGCAGTACCTTTATCGCGACCGTACTTCATAATTACCGTTGTTTCTAAACAAACTAGTTTTTGCGTCATAATTATTTTAATTATAATGGTTGTTTGTAGTGTTTTGAACTGTATACCAAGACTGCATAACTATGTCAAAAGCTGTCTCACGAACCTGGTTTTCTGATTGCTAATCAAAAAAACATTCGTTCAAAGCGTTTGCGTTTTTCCCTAGCTCTAGCTATATAATTGTGCTATGGCAGCTAGTCTTCCTTATATCTAGGGTTCCCACAATAGTTTGCATACAACAAGGTTCCACAATAGTAGGGGCAGCGCTTACTCTTGTGAACACCCTCTTTCAACTAAGCCTGCACATTTCGTTTATTTCGGTGTCAGCTGTATTATTTTATCTTTGAGACTTTGAATTCGATTCATCTGCAAGAAACTGTCTCAAGTTCTCTAGTGTCACCTCAGTTTGATCTATAGCCATTTCCACTCCTTTTACTACTTGTAAGTTCGTTTCTGTTTAGACGACCTCCCTATGTGTAGCAGTCTGTTACTGGACTGCTAAGTCAAGAGGTCGAAACTTCTTCTGGGAGCCAAACATTTCAGACGGATAGTGGGCTCGGAGACCTAATGCAGTCGGAGTTTTTCAGAATGGCACCTTTTAGGGTTAAATAGGATTTTAGGAGTTATATGTGAGATAAAACGCATGTTAAATGATGAAAAAGTCTAAGGATGGGAAGTTGACTCGATTTTGATGGCTGGTTGACTGGTCAGAGACCTAACGAGAACTCCCACTTCTCATTCTTATTGATGACTGCCCAGATTTGTTCCATTCAATTACCTTGTTCTTTTTTATTTTAGGATCTCTTCAAATCAAAAGTTTACAAACAGAAACAAAACGCAAATGAAGTCAAGAATAGTTAAGATGGAGAAGGAATAATTTAATTGTTTATTATTAGGTCCGTTTCCCTGAATCACTTTTACTGATACTAACCTAACACTAACTGTCCGGAGTGCGCATCTGGTAGATTGAAAATGTGAAATTGGAACCGCCTCTTGGTGTGGTGTCGGCACTCAAGAGGCTTTTTGCCGTGATTGTGGTCAACAAGATATTTAACAACCCATATTGATTTGTTGTTGGTTGGATTCCATCGGTTAGCAAAAGAATGATCCGACTTTGTTATTGTTATTTGCTTTGAGGTCTTACACTGCGACCATTAGGCCTTACGTCTTGTTTACCCATTCTATGTAGTTCACTTGTAACTTTAAACTTTTAACAAGAATTTAGATTGTTTCTTTCCAATGGTTTTGATGCCACTGCTAAAGTACTGTTTTAGATAACTTTTTGCTTAGTCACATCCTGTGAACGAAAGACACATGACCTTTCGATAATCTGGAAGGGATGCAGAGTTAGTATTGAACAAGAATTTCTAGTAACTGTTCAAAACTTGTAATTAATGCAAAATACAACGGTAATAAGTCGTTATTACTGACTTTTAGATTTATTATTTCTTGCAAATTTTTTCCTAAATCAGTAAATTAATTTTCCTAGTTTAACTAACACATAACCTACTGCTAAGACTACTAGTACACAAAAACTGATGACATCTAAGAGGTAAGATTGATAATCGGGCAAATCCAAAACTGCACTTTTTAAATGCGTTGCTCCTTTGTGTCTTATAACGTATTTGGCCCACCAAGCTGCACGCTTTATACCTGTCATAGGCTGATCCTTTAACAGTTCTTCTAATTCTTTTACTTTGTTACGATATCTAAAACAAACTTACCATTTACCCAAACAGAAAGATGTAAGGTAGGTTTGGAAGCCTTACGTAGGATTGTTTATGACTTCCAAAATTATTTTCTTGAAGGTTTTCTTGTCTATAGTATTGAAATCCACTGACAGTCCTAAACCTCTATCTACTATATTCTGAATATTTGCCTGTTGATCAGCAATAAAAGGCATACCAATAATTGGAATATGATTGTAAATGGCTTCTTCGATAGATTGTAATCCTCCCTGGGTAATAACTAATTTTATGTTGGGATGTCCTAGAGTTATTTTCAAAATTACATGTTTTGAAACAGCCAGTTACATGATACTTACTAAATACATCTTGTTGTGGAAACCACTTCGACATAATTATATTAACAGGCTTTTCTGGTAAAACGTCTTGTTCAAATTTCCATAAGACTGTGTACGGAAGTTCAGCAAAAGTCTCTAGAAAAACTCTACGAGTGTGTTCGGCTAAAAGTTCACCTTTGACATTATTACCCAAACTAAAGTATATAAACCCATTTGTAGACTTATCTAAAAGTTCTTTCAAATCCTAGAACACAAATATTAATTAGAAAACTGTTTGAGAAACTGAAACTAATTACCTTTGCTAATGGCTTTGGAGTAGCAAAATGTACTCCACCTCCAAATTGTATTACATTTGGTAACACAGGCCTAACTCGATGGAAAATTATATCGCTATTAACAAACATCATACTGGCTCTTTTCAAAGTTTTCACCAAAGATGGGTATTTATTCCCAAAATACTTATTTACTAATAGCTGATGCGTTCGTACAATATTGGGATAGTGATAATAGTCCAAGAATAACAAAGTAAATGTACTGATTGATCGTTCGAAAAAAGTTAATTTTTCATTGAAGTTTAGAAGAAAGTCTGGATTTAAAACTGGATGTGCTGGATTCCCAATAGAATGATACATATAAGAAGAACCATCTAAAGAGAGAATTTGGATTAGTGGGCACTTGAATTTTTTAGCAAACATGGCCATTGTTGGAAAAAAAGATTCCATCAATACCAAATCATAATTTTCGGAATCGTTATTCAGAGATCTCTGTACTTCAGGATCTTGTAGTTGTTCGTTTGAAAAATAACCACCCACTTCCACAACGTAATTTAGAAACCCAATCACATTTAGCTTGGCCATTTTCACCATATTAATTTTTTCATTCCACGTTTTATAAGAAAAATGAAGATCTATTTCCGTTAGATTTGTAAGTGACTTATCTTTCATGGGATCCGTAGTAATAGACGTTACTTGATGTCCTCTTAATGATAATTCTTTCCATAGTGGTCGAAAAACAATTTGATGACTGTAAGAAGGTGTTGGTACAATTCCCAAAATTCGAGCACTAGAGATTGTAGTGCTCCCGAATAGCAAAAAAAACAAAACACTCAATAGCATTGCCACTTTTTAAATGTAAAATACAAAAAACTGTAAATAGATTGCGTTTTAAATTGATTGTTTTTATACCTTCCAGCACATCTATTAAGAACGAAAGTTAAATAAATAGTTAAAAGATAAAATGACAGAACATTAATTTGATAATACGCGTTATGTACTTACTTATTTAAATAATAAAAAGAACTATTAGCGATAATAATATTGTTTACCATTAGACCAATTTATATTTTGTCATAACTGTCAGCACGATATCAGTTTTAACCTATTTTAGTATTATACAATTTTTGTATCGTACTTAGTTATAAGTAAGTGTCATACAGTAATCTACATTTTTATGGTAATTTGTCCAATAAAATTTTGTTTGTATAGCCTGTAAAACAAAGAACATTGTCGCCGCGCGAGTATAGAACTATAATACTGCACAGTAAAAATCAGTTTTTCTACATAATAACTTCGATACTGTAAAATTCAGTGTAATCTTAGCAGAGAAGGTTTTTCTCTGTAAAAATCTAATCATTGTAGGCTGTCTTCAAATGCTCTCAATGCATTTATCAACAAGCACAACTGATGTTTTCGATTTTCAGTCCATGACAAAGTGAAGATTCATCCTCGGGTGCTCCTATAAGGGATTGTCGTTACACCGCAAATTCATTTCGTCGTGTCAAACAGTTTATGAGAGCTCATTAGAAATGATTCTTTGAGTCGGTTACGATTATTTAATTGGATGCTTCACAAATTTTGCGAGTGATCGGAAATAAAAATTTTTTTAGCTGTCACTTCGTGAGTTAATTATTATTAACCATAACTTTGGTCTACTAAGTGTTGGGATTGTAAAGATTGCGTCGTCTTTTGTTCTAAGATTTTTTAATTATCAGTGAAAAAACAAAAGACGGCAGCTTATTTCTGGCAACGGTAATGGAATAAGCATGAAAGAAGAGGTCACGAGTACCTAAGCCGTTTTTATTTATCTGCGCTAATAAAAAAGTTACTCATTAATCCCATCGAAATTGGACCACACTGTACACAGATAAAAGAGCAATTCCTGTCTATCCGTCAACATTATGTACGTGTGCCTCGGGATTTGAGTCTGTCTAAAGAGTACACGCTCTCAAACTGTTAACATTCGGCTACTCTTGGTTGCTCAAATAAAAAGTCCCAAACTGGCAAGTTTTAAACAGGTTAACTTGGCAGCGTTGGAAGGACCTTATTTTTGGCCAGATTGGACCAGTCCAAAATAGCCAGCTTAGGTTAGCAGTGTTAGAAGGCTTCCAAGCTGGCGAGATTTAACCATCCGAATATGGACAGATCTGGCTAGCATGAAATGGCCTGATTACGTCAGTGCAAGATAGATTGAGTCAGCCTAAATCTTCTGCAGGCAAGGTGAAAAGAAAAAAGCCCATCACACGTGTACAAACTTCAGAAAGTTTGTGGTGATGTATTGCTGAGATTGCAGCCTCACAATGTCTTTAAGGTTGTAAAAAAGGCTTAATACCGGCAATACATTTGTTGAGTAAAAACCAAATGAATGATTAATACTGTTTTATTAAATTCCAAATTTCCTATATATACATTTCTAATAAGTTGACGCAACAATAACAATGACAATAATGAGGTTAATAAAATCACAATTCTGCAAATATGCAATTACAAATCTAGGTAACAATTTAAATCTAGTTTATCTTTTTACTGACCTATACTTTTTTGTATTTATTATGATAGTATAATAGCAAGTAAGTTGAGACATTTTATTTACGTTGCGCCAGTAAACTTGCAAACGCTGCTTGTTAGCACATTGTTTCATTTATGAATATGACACAATGATAGTGACTGCATTTTTATGTGTTGCAATGACCTTGATTTCTCTATTGAAATTAATTTATGTTGAAATATTAGATTTTTAATATGAAGACTTAATTTTATAGGAACCAACTTATGTCCTACATTTCTGACCCTACAAACATACCTAAATTCTTATTCCGCTTCATTATGCAAAGGTCTATTTTATCCACTGTCTCGTGTAGGACTGTAAATATTAAAGTAAACCCAAATCTTAATCGACAAAAAACTTTAGAGTTCAAGAAATCAAAAACTTCCTTAAGGTTCTGTTCAAGATTCTGAAAAAGAAAAAAACGAAGAAACATCAAATATCTAAGCTGAACTCTAAGTGATCCCCCACGTCCTCTTCAAATAATTCAATTTTGGAATGTCCCTAACGATATTGCATTCTAGTAAATAGAAATCTATATCAATGAAATTGAGAATATGTTCAAGGGATCTCACTGCGGAAACTGGAAAAGTGTGAATGGAAGAAAGCTTTACAAGGGTGCTTTTTGTCAGTACATCACCTGTAAGGAAAATCAGTGATCTATCCAAGCTTAAAAAACCGAAACACGCCAACTAGTAATCGAATATGATTTCATCTCACATCATTGTCTGACAAGGTAAGTCAGTTTTATAATTTAATGCTACTAGGAGCTTCAGGTTAAGACTGTGATAATCAATCCACTTGGAGAGTTGACATTGCTGATAAACCTTGTGTATCAGATCATGATACACTTTGGACCTATGTAGAACAGCCAGCTTGATATACGGAAATCCCAGAAATTGCAACTGATTTCCCTAGATCATTAAATTTATTTAGGTGCGAAATTTCTACGATGGCTTGCCAAAGAAACTGTTCCATAAAATTGAAAGGTATGTTACTAAAGTTTTTTGACGGAATAACAAAATCTGTTAATTCTGAAGGCAAGGTGGGGAAATCTGTAACCAAAGTTAATCCAGCTAAAGAAAATATTTAAAAAGGTTCTTAAACTCCTGCTCAAAAGTACTGCACAAAAAAGTGGAAGTCTTCTAGATTTTAATTAGAAAACTTATCTCTACTTAGAAGATCACTACCTAGAAAGCCAAGAGCAAAAAGCTTGTTCAAAGTGAATGAGACAATATTACATGGGACGTGTCGTTATCACATTATCACCAGAAGGTTGTTTCTGGCGACATGTGACGTAGATGCATCATGCATGAAACGGTTATTCCCAATACCGCATTATGCTGGATCTAGCTAGAAATCTTTCATGTTCCTTTGAAAATCTCACAAACACGTTTCAACTAATATTTTTTTTTCGGTAAATCTCTTAATATTGCGTAACGTCTTAAATATTAATTTTAAATTAAATAATTCGCTATTTTTAACAGTTTCGTAAGATCAAGATAACAGAACGATTTTCAAATATTACTATTAGATTAATTATTATTTGCGAAATATCTAGCAATAAGTGATAATTATCCAACCTATGCGACCCTTGTCTGATACTCACCATAATTACTTATCAAAGTGTAAACAGAGATTAAATAATATACCAAAAAAAGTCAGTTGCACTTTTCAGATATAAATATGTTAGCATTTCTAACGACATTTAGTTTTGTTTTCGCTCTAGTTCAGGAAGTTACAGAATGGAATTAAGTTTCAAACTTCTCGTCTTATTTGTTTTTGTGATTGTGGCTAAATCAACATTAAGTGCGCGCATATTAGGGGCTGTACCAACTCCTTCATACAGTCATCAAGTTGCATTTTATCCATTATGGAGAGAACTTTCTCTAAGAGGACATCAAGTAACTGTTTTAACTACACATCCAATTAAAGATTCATCTCTTAAGAATTTAACTGAGATAGACCTAAATTTTATGTATAGAGAATGGACTAAGGAAGATCTGAACAAACAGAAAAACTTTTTTCAGGTGTTTGATTGGATAACTGAGATGGGTTACAATTTCATAAACAGGGAGTTAGGGCATCCTGAAGTACAAAAATTATTAGAAAATGAAAATGAGCATTTCGATATTGCGTTAGTGGAGACCATCTTTCCAGGAATGGTTCTATTTGCTGAAAGATTTAAGTGTCCTCTTATACAAATATTTTCATTAGAAGGACAAACAATTAATTACTACTTGCTTGGAAATCCAGTTCATCCTGTTCTAAACCCTGACTTCATGTTACCATTTTCTGGAAAACTCACTTTTATCGAGAGATTACTAAGTACGTTGTACGTTTGCTTTACTCGACTGTACAATAAATATCAATACTTTCCATCGCAACAAACAGCGGCCGAAAAACATTTTGGTAGTAACTACCCAGACATAGAAGAAATTCTCAGGAACACAAGCATGATATTTGTAAACACAGATAATGTCTTCCATTCCAT
>VTPC01087285.1:0-11094 GCA_011009095.1 Ignelater luminosus | reverse complement strand
GTGTTACTGAATATGGATCATATTCGTATAAAAATACTTTAGATGAACACACCTTTTTTACAGGTAAATATTTTGAAATCTGGATGCCAAAAAGTTGCATCAGAGAATTACACTCTAGCCCATATTAAAGAAAAGAAAAATAAGATATCTGATGAAAAGCTTTCCAATTTACAAGATCAAATAGTCTACGTTGACGAGGAGTTCAAATATTTTTATGAAAACATTATTTCCGAAAATAAAAATGGTCAACCAAAAACCGGAAAAACTACAAGGAAGACTACATAAAGCCCAAAATAATTTATAAAAACGAGACATAAATCATTATTTCATTTATTGTCAATTCTAATATGTTTAATTTTCTTAGTTGATAAAGGGTATATGTGACTTTTTTTTTACTTCTGTTCCAAAGTTGGTTTTGATTTTCTTTTTCTCATATGTTACTAAAATTCTATAATAAAAGTCTACTAAACCCCACTTAATTTGTTTTATTTTTTTGTAACACAAAAAAGTACTGTTTAAAAAACTTTAGAGGCTGTTTTCTCAAAATAAACTATTTGTGACATGAACCCTTCATCCACTTGCGTCTTCAATTCATGGATGTGGAACGACTTATAAAAATAACCTGATGTATCATAATTATAATTTTAGTTATATAAATCCTTGCACACGTGCTATACCTGCGATAACTCTTGATATAGTCCTCACTATAAGAATCAAATATTCCGTGTAACGCCAATATTGATCACCTGGTCGCACGCCTATGGCCACCAGCTTTGCTACGTCATACCATCAAATTCAATTTTCTGGGTACAAGAAGTGTTTTCTCGAAAAATGGGCGTATTACACTGTTTACGTATCTTTTGCCTTTTGTTTACGGTGGTTTAATAGTGTTTGGTGTCCATAGAACGAATGACGAAAAGCCAAAAATAACGAATTCACAAGATTTCAAAATTTCCTATTTTTGAAGTTCATCCTGCCATTTTAACCGAATTTGGAAGCGAAATGCACAAAGGTTTAGAAGAGCTATGTGCCGAATCTTGGCGTTAATTATCTGAAAAGAAAGAGCACCCCTCCCCCATCTCAAGTTTCGAGGGTCTTTTTGGAAACATTCAGAATTTGCTTACAGAATCACGTATAGACCACTAAAGTACATTTACAGCAGAAGATTCGCCTTTTTAGTTCAAAGGGTATTCATGCCAGGGCCACATTTGCACAGTTTTCAGTGTTTTAAAATCTTGACCTCTTTTTTCCATCCCAAGGCACATATGAAGCTAGCAACTACACTCCCCAAGGATCTCTGAGAACTACTCCAGAAAGGTCTAAAGGAAGACTAATTACATCTCTTTATTCCATTTCATTCCAGACAGGCGCATACCATTAGTATCTACCTAAGCTTCTTACCCTGATGATGCCCTTTAATATAAAAAATCCAGCTCGATTGGACCATAATTAACCGAGTTACAAATTTTTTTAGGTGGGTATCACTAAAACTCCATCACTGGGTTTCTCCAGTTGGTAGAGGTGTATTCCCAGAATACAAATCTCGAACATCATGTCGATTCGCAATTCGAGGTTTCTTGGTTTATTATCGACAATACGTTGCCACTGGCCGATAACACTCACAGATTTACGTCGAACGGCAAAAACCAGACCCCCGTACCACTTATAGTTTCCGAGTTACGAGTCCTCCTAGGTTTAACTTGTCGCGCCCTCTAACGGCTAAACCGTAGGAAGTGGAGAATCGGTTCAAGCGGCATAGGACACAAGTGAAGACACTCAATCGGAGTATTAAGTGTCGTTTTGCAAAACCCCACCCTTACCCTCTCTCAAGGACGGCTATGCACCCGAATTTTAATCTGCAAAGAGCAAAACACTCCGGGGTTACATCACAGCGCCCCTGGTCCCAGATCGTTAGGACCTTACATCGCCGTCTTTGTTCAGTTTTGTCACTATATGTCGAAGGCCTTAAAGCCCCACCTACCCACCAAATTTTATCAAAATCAGCTCGCGAGTACTCAAGTTATTTTGATATTTAGTTTTGAAAAGTGCAAAATTTCCAACTTTGACACCCTCTTGCTTTCCTCCTATTTGACATTTAATGAAAAGCCGAAAAGACGACGACTCGCCTATAGCCAGTCTATCGTCCGGTCCTAGTCTCGTCCAAATACGAGAACCAACATGATTGTGTAAATTATTAGATACTTATTGGTTAGTATTATGGTCAGTAAGTTCTTTAAATGCAATCCATATTTTACATCGAGGCAAACAATCTACTTATAATTTAAGACCTTGCAATTCATACTGATCAGAATATATACTCAAACCCATAGGGCCTTCCCATGAGACTTAAACACGGACTGTGTAGGATTCCCCTCCGAAGGAACAACTACAGGGTTACAGTGGAGATTTTCTCTCCAGAAATTAGGCTCCACCTTCTAAAACACCACCTTTAATGGCTTACTTGCAATGGCTTACAGTTCGGTTTTACCTTTCGGTGGCTGACTGATAATCTACCCTACAATATCGGGTATTGCTCTCCAAAAGACTACTTTCGGTTGGACTTCATCCTTCAAAACACAACTCCTAGTGCACTGCCGTGACCCATAATTAGTCTTTACCTTTCCTACTTTGAAACTGTACTTTCTCAAATCGAATATCACCTACGGTGACCTAAGATAGAGCTTTCTTTCTAAAGGTTCACATGCGCTGAGGAGGCCCAGTATCGAGATTTTCCACTTTTAGTGGCTCACGTTTAAGGTTAGCTCTCAAAATTTACAATTAGGCTTTACCCTCTAAAGAGCTGCATGCGAAATTCTTCGGAGAAGATTTACTATCCAAAGTAAGATTTTGCGTACAAAAGCCAAGATTGAGAATTCCTTTCCAAAACAACTCCAGTGATTCTCGTTTAAGCCTCATCTACCATAATTCCCTCTGTGGTTGCCTACGGCAAAGTCTCGTTTCTCTCTGCAAAGGGTCCCCCCTTTCAGAATCAGACATCGTCGTACAGAAAGACACTTGCGGTAGTCCAAGATTGAGTTTTCTTTTAGACAGTAATTTACACCCTTTTTTCCTTCCTTTTTGAAGCACCAACCTCAATGGCTCACGTTTAGACCTTGTTCTCAAAAGGATTACCATCCAAAGAGCCGCTTATGGTGATCTTTGATGAAGATCTGCGATGCCACTATCACAAATTTCTCTCCAGAACATCTCCAGTAGCTCACGTTTAGGTCTTTTCCTCTAAAGGCCCACCTGCAGTGACCCCAATTAGGTTCTGCTTTTCAATTAACCGCCTGCGGCGGTCTACGCTGATTTGTTTCAAAAATCGGGTTAAGTCGTAGAATAGGCCACCTGTAGTGTTTGTTTCTACGATTGAGAATTCTTTCTCAAAGATCAAAGTGGCTCACATTCAGGGTTCATTCTTTAAAGGCTTTATCCTCCAAACAGTCTCCTGCGGCGACCTTCGGTGAAGATCTGTATTTTCAGTGGTTCCCATTCAGACTTCGTTCTTCTAAGGACCACTATCTCCAGTGGTTCACCGTTAGACTTTGTTTTTCAAAGGGTTACCCACAGTAATTCACAATTAGGCTTTACTTTTCTAATGACTACCTGCGGTGGCCTATGGTTTTAGATTTGTTCTCCAAAATCGAGTTTAGTCGTAAAATATGCGTAGGATTGAGGTTTTTTCTGCAGTTGAGAATTCCTTTCCAAAAATCTCCAGTGGCTTGTATTCAGGCTTTACCCTTTAAACAATCGGCTGCGATGGTCTTCGGTGAAGATCTGCTCTCTAAAGTCGGGCTTCGCGTACAAAACGTTATCTGTGATGGCTCAAGATTGAGTCTTTTTTCCAAAAGACCACCTACGGTGCCCCACGATCTACAGTAGCTTAGTACCTCACGTTTAGGTTTGGACTTTCAAAAGGTCACCTGCCGTGACCCGCAATTATGCTCCAAATAGCCGCTGAAGGTTTGTTCTCCGAAATGGGCTTAACTTTAGAAAATTCCTCTTGTGGTGGTCAAAATTGAAGTTTCTCTTTACGATTGAAGATTCCTTTCTAAAAATCTCCAGTGGCTCACAGTAAGACTTCGTTCTCTAAAGGCTTGACCCTTCAGTCGGCTGCGGTGGTCTTCGGTGGTGATCGCTTCTCCAAAGTACAAAAGGTCACCAAGATTGACCTTTCTTTTCGAAGGGCCACCTGCAGTAATCCACAATCAGGAGTTTTTTTTCTAAACATCATCAGTGGCTTACGTTCAAATTTCGTTTTTGATGCGGCAGCATTTGAGGCTTATGGTCCTTCGAGACACCATCTCTAGTGGTTCACGCTTAGGCTTCTTCCTCTAAAGGGCCATCTGCAATTAGGCTTTAATGTTTAGAAAAGTGAAGGGTTGCTCTCGAGAGTTGTAATACAAAAGGCTACATGTGATGACCCAAGATTGAGCTTTCTTTCGATAGGAGAATAATGATGAGCACAGCGGTAGTGGACAAATATCTTAGTGTGTTAGTTCTTTTTATGATTACGATTTAAAAGTTCTTTCCAAAACTTCTCCAGCTGCTCATATTCGGCCCTGGTCTTCTAAAGCTTGATCTGGAGTGGTCCACAATTAGGCTTGCTTTTCAAAGCTGAACTTCACCATGTAAAAAGCCAGCTGGGGAGGCCCAAGACCGAGCTTTCTTTCCAGGATTCAAAATTTCTCTTCAAAACATCTCCTCCAGTGGCTCACGTTCAGGCTTTATCTTTTAAAGGGTCACCTGCAGTAAACCACAATTAGGCTTTACTCTCCAAAGAGGATGAAGATTACTCTCTAAAATCGGATTTTCTTTCGACCCATGATCGAGAATGTTTTTCCAAGTCGGGCTTTGGCCCGCCATTGAAATTTTATTTTGCTCTTGAAAACATGCCTCTATTGACTCATATTCACGCTTCATTCTCCTCCTTGCGGTTGGGCAATCCACCACGGGCGTACACATTTATATGAAAAGGCAACACCGACATGAAATAATCTGAAAACTCAGTTTTAAGTTGTTGGCTGGAGATTTATTAATCGACTCTGCGGACTGATAAACTAAGGACGTGAGTGATTTTGTAAAGTAAGTAAAAACGTAATAAAGATGTCAGTGGCGTACATATTTAGGATTAAGGAAACATAGCAAAGAATTCTAATTCCGCACTTGAATTTTTCATTCTAATGGATTGTTTTTATCAAAAGCATAAAAGGAAGAATTCCAAGTGCTCACTGAAGTAAGTAGTATCAGGCTATCACCAGCTACTTACCGTTTCTAATGGAATATCGATTTAATTCCAAACCCATTTAGAAAATCTCAGTAACAAAATAAAATAGAAAAGATCAATTTTAGATAACTTAACGATAGCTTCACGATTATGTTTTGTTTTAATACAAGGCAGGATAGGAAGACGCATTTTTTTGAGGAAAGCGCGTGGAATACCTCGCTGTGAAGTTTTTCTAATCTTGGAAATTAATAAATGCAATAAAAAATGTGTAAAATACGGCAACTTGTAATAAAATTTGTAAATAAAAAGCATTCTTGAATTTGTTGCTCCAAATTTTAAATTTGTGTTGTTTGTTCAATATAATCAGATTTGCATTTCAAACACGACGCTTACGATAATTATATTTCCTATTTTTATCGCTTTTAATAAAACTCGAGCATACTCTGGTATGGTTTTCGCGTATGTTTCACTATATTTAGTATTCTACACTACACGTTTGTAAATTAGTTCTAACATTAATGACTGTGTGACTTTTTTTGTTGAGTTGATTCAAGCAGAAATTCTCTTATAATGATATAACTGAAAGACATTCATATAGATGTTAATTATGTGGATGAATTTGTAATCAGTTATGTAGTATTTCACAATTTTATAATAAAAATGTCAACAATATATAGTGCAGGTGTTTCAAAGTTTCCATTGCTATGCAGTAGCTAATGCATTGTTAGTAATCAGCGAACCGAAACTCCTGTTTTAAAAACTTTTCACATCATTCTCGTTCTCTTCTGAGTTAATTAACTTTATTATCTTTTCACTATACTTGCTTTATATGTGTTAGTTTTGTCTTTATCGTACTGTATCATCTTGACAAATTTATAATAAACTTGTAACATAATTAAAATTTAAGTTATGTTTTGATGTTGACATAAAGAGTCTTTTTCCTTTCTTTTAATTACAATCAGTAAATTCAGTTTGAAATTTGTGTGCTACTTCATTGTATTCAGTGTGAAATATTTTAGATGGACACAATGTACGGTATGGTCCAAATGGATATTATTAAGAACAAAAGAGAAATTAACCAAACTCTTACTTACATTTTTCTGAATTATTATAAATGTCCTATTGTTGGTGTTCATTTCTCTTATATTTTACTTTTGATAATTTATGAAGGGAACATAATATGCAAGATGATTTATTACAAGAATAATCATCGTTTAATCGATCGATCGATCGATTGATTGATAGATCTCTGGATTAACAACTTTGTTCGTTAATACATTTGATTGATCGTTTTTATTAAACGATAAGTCAACTGAATGATTAGTCATATCAGTTTATCAATTATTTAATAAACTTTGTTACAAAAACAGCTAAAGGAGACGCATGTAACACTCTTGATCAAACTTAAGATTACAAAACATTTTGGTGTTGCTGAAATGTTGAGAAAAACTAAAAACGTTAATAAACAAACAAAACGCTTGAATCTTGAACACTAGACACAGTATTATAACAGCTCGATAAATGTAAATTTAACTATCACACGCAGAAAATCATGGGAAGATTAAGTTACTGTTTTTTCCCGAAGGGACCTAATAATATTTCTTAACTGCCACTTATTTGGGCGCTTGAAAAGAATTGAAATACCTAAATCAGATCCATGTAAGCAAAACAAAAAGAAAAACTGGAAACAATGCAAAATGAAGTTATGTATACAGGATGTTCAATTTTTAATAAGAATTTCTTGTTTTCAATATCTCGCAAACAACGGAATATTACGTATGTGGGCAACCAGACCTCCGGGGGTCAATAGGGCCGCGTAGCGCCGTATTATAACACACATCCAATCAAAATAAGTAGGGCAATGAGAAGTATGAATCCTAGGAAAGCGCCGCGCCGGGGCGGGATGGGATAACAGCTGACGTAGTACAAAAGGCGTTTGAGATAAACGGGCAGGTATTTGTTAGGATATTCAATGCATACTTAGAGCAGGGAATATTTCCAAAAATTTGGAAATCACAGAATCATTAGATTTATTCTGAAACCAGGGAAAGAAGATGTAACTGACCCCAGAAGTTTTAGGTCGATTAGCTTACTCTCACTAGTAGGGAAAGTTTTGGGTAGGATAATGGCAGATGGAATAGTTTATCTAGTAAGAAGCCAGGGAGGGTTTGATGATCGGTAATATGGGTTTAGATCAGGACGAACTACCACGGATGCGATAGAGGGGATTATTACGCAGTAATAGTTTTAGATACAGCAAAACATTACCTGGAAAATTTATTAGGGTTGGTAAAAGGCTTTTTTTAGAGACAGGGTAGCTATAACTTAATACTTTTTGTTAACAAAGAATACAACGCCAAATTGGGCGTATTGTAAATGCATTAATAACTAATATAATAATATAATAACAAAGATTTCTTTGTAAAATTAAATCCAGTGGAGGAATTTTTGCTAGAACCCCAGCAGCTTCTGCAGATACTGATTTGTAGCATCTGGTATAAACTTCACAAAAAGTTCCATAAATTGATCTAATTAATTGTTGTATTCTTACTAAATTTATTTTGCTGATCCAAATTTCGATTCCATAAGAGATAATAGGGATAAGGGCACAATTATAGATTGTTAATAAGGAGGTAGCCAGATCAATTTTCCATGCAAAATAAATCTTTTTTCGTAAAGCTTGTGTTATATTTGATACTTTAGTACAAACTTGTCGTATATGCTTTACGAAATTAAATTTGGAGTCTATTAATATGCCTAAATATTTGTAGGAATCAACCAAACCAATCTTTTCGTCATATATTTGAATTTTTATGTCTCGATGGTGGACTCTTGGTGGAGAACGATTTATTAAAATTTTAGTTTTCTTGCTTGATATTGTCAATTTTTGTTCTTCAGTCCAGTTTAGTAATATGGTTATACATTCTTGTGCTGTAGTAGTTTCTGTGTTAAGGTTGTTTCATCTGGGTCTGGTAGTAATGAACGTAAAAGATAATTTGCAGATTCTTCAATTGTGTTAGTATAATTATTTTCTTCATTTAATTTAAAAGAAGCCAGGACACCTTTTTTTATTAAATTTTGAAGTTGCTAGTTTGTATACTACTCCCCATGGATTTGGTTTTAAATCATTTTCTACAAAAGAAACCCAAGAATTTATTTGGGCTTCATTTAAGGTTTTCTTGTAGTTTTCTTTGGCATAATCATTTCATTAGATAAATTTTTCTGAATCTTTCTACATTCTGGTCTGTTGGGGTAAATTTTGTTTTTTGCTAATTTAAATATGTTTATTTTGATATAATTGTAAAAAGAAGCTAAACTATGTACAATATCGTCAGTTGTATCAAGAGGGTTATTTATTTCCATATCTACAAAATGTTTTAATATGTTATTTACTCGAGTAAAACCCAGGATGTTTACGTTTATTATTCCATGTTGTTTTCTATCATGAATATTTTCAGTTGAAGTAATGTTAAATAATATTGGTTTATGGTCTGAGGATATAATATCACTTTTAATTTCCCAATCTGTTATAAATTCATTGAGATCGTAACTTATCATTGTTAAGTCAATATGAGTGGTTCCAAATTCATTTTCGAAGGTAGGTACATTTTGGGAATTTATTATGGTAAGATTGTTATTTAATACTAACTCTTCAATAATAGGAACTGTAGCATCATTTATTCTATCAAACCATAAGGTAGATCTGCAATTAAAGTCACCAGCAACTATTTTGTATTCATCTAGTTCATTTAGCCAATTGTTTAGGTTTTCAAAGAAAATTTGGGGGTCTTCTCTTGGAGGTCTATAGCAGTTGAATATAAATATTTTCTTTTCTGCATAAGTTAGATTAATTACAGAAATTTTATTTGTATTATATTTAATCATATTTAAAATTTTGATTGATAAGTTATTTATTATGATGCATGATAGAAATGGTTCCGTTTGTTTTGCAATTATTCTAAGTTTGCCCAAT
Organism: Ignelater luminosus; assembly: GCA_011009095.1. Lineage (NCBI taxonomy): Eukaryota > Metazoa > Arthropoda > Insecta > Coleoptera > Elateridae > Ignelater > Ignelater luminosus. The sequence goes on along the minus strand of VTPC01087285.1, from coordinate 1,894 downwards.
AAAGGTATATTATAAATATTGTTTGTGTTTAAACAATATGGTTCTTGTAATAAGGCAATATCAATTTTAAAATCAGTTAGGAATTTGAGAGCTTTTTGAGTTGCAATTTTGGATTTTTGTAAGTTGCATTGAAAAAATTTTAATTTATGCATTATAATCAATTGATTGTATATAGTCGTTGTATCTAAGCAAATAAATGGGGCAAGTGTTGCTATTTGCAGGATGGTTAATTAACTTTTTGCCGGCTCTCAAGCAATTTGCACATTTATGAGCTTCTTTATTATTTTTATGGATACAGTCATTAGTTTCATGGTCTGTTGAAGAACAATTACCACATTGGTTATTTGATCTACAATACTTAACAATATGGCCAAATCTTTGACATTTGTAGCATCGTGTTAGTTTTATATAGTCGTTTACGGGGTAAGCTAACCAATTAATATAAATTTTTCTTGTAGAGATTAAAAGTTTTCTAACTAGTGGATGTGATTCTATGATCCAATTTACAGTATCTTTATTACGATCACCTATTTTAAATGTTTGTTTGAACCAATCTTCAACTGGAAGTTCATTTTTTATATTGTCAGATACATGGTCAATAAATTCATTTTCAGTTAGATTGTTTGGTATATTATAAAAAATTAATTTTGGCCATTGTTTTTCAGGAAGTTTTGCAAATAATCCAGCTTCAATTAATTTTTCATTATGGATTATAGTTTCTAATTGTGGGTCACTGCATTCAATTAAAACTCCTTTATTTTTAACTTTTATATCTGGTTTAATGTTTAAAGATTTGGGATTTAATTGAAACAAAGTCCTTTTGGTTTCTTCAGATGTGTTAATATTTATATTATCTTTTGGATAAATAATTGCTTTATATTTATTTGTATTTAGATTGTTTGGTTTACCAATTATGTTTGATTTTGAGATTGGGATTGAAGTAATTTGGGCAAATGGAGGGGAAGGTTTTTCATTTAGTGCAGAAAATTGTTCTTTTATAGTGTTTGAGATTATATCTTTTAGGTCACAATTATCTTCAGAGTTCGGTTTTAGGACTAGTTGAGTTAATTTTAAAAGGTTACGTTGTATTGCAAGTAATCCAGTTAAACATTTTGTTTTTTGCTTAATGGGTCTTTGGAGCATAAAACGAATTCATGGAAAGTACCCAATTGTTTATAACAATCTTCCAATATATTATCCAGATCTTTTTTTCCTGTTTCATTAAAAGAAAGGTTTATAGCTGATAAGTCAGTTGATTGTTGGGAGTAATTATCTTGTGTCATATTAAAAATTATAGGAAATTACTTTTAAAGAAAGAGCAAAATTAATATTTATAGAAAGAAATATATATATTTTTTGTTATCTATTGAAATATGTTATAATTATAGTTTTAATTTGCTGTAATGGGTTTATAAATATAATGATAAAGATACTATAAGATATTTAATGATGAATTGGTTTAAAATCTGATTTATTATAAAAGTTGAAAGCAAAATTCATATGAATTATAAATAAAATTATTATGTTAGTAGCAGAATAATATTAATAATACTTTTAATCTTTATAGTTCTATTCACTATATATTCTAGTATCAAAATAGCTTTATTTCGTATAATTTTTCTTTATTTTTAAGTTAAATTTCTCAAATTTTTATGTTTTTAAATTTTTGCTTGAAAATGTCAATCACAGTATTTATACTTATAAAAATTTGATTTTTCTAGCTTTAAACTTGATAATTCTATTCAATATGCACTTTAGTATTATAAGATCTTGAATTGGTATAGTCTTTTTTTCAGTTTTAATTTAAATTTATTATAGTTTTTAAGTTTTAAAATGAAATGTCAATCAAATTGTGTATATTTATAAAATATGGTTTTAAACTCACAGTTTTTCA
>VTPC01087284.1:0-20492 GCA_011009095.1 Ignelater luminosus | reverse complement strand
TAAATATGCATTTTATGGAAAAATGTTTCCTACAAAAGTTGTTTAGTATTTAGTTTTACATTACAGGGCAATACCAAATAACCATTGTTTTAAAAAAACAAAAGCGCAACGAATAATGATTCAATTTTTTTTAATGGGAAGGCATCCCTTTATTGTACTCATTTGATAGAGAATGTTTTTCTCTTTTTAATGATGTAAAACTTTGATACACTTGCATAAGTAAATTTTGATTAAAACGCAAAAAACTGTTTGAATAACGCTTAAAAGTTTATTTATTCATCTGTTACCTTTCCAGACGCGGTCGTTTAAATTTTCAATATCATCTAGTCACATTATGGTCGGTGTGATACACTTTTGTTTGTTGCAACAGATGAATGCGTCGTAGAAATGTTAATTAATAACCGAACTGATGCGAAAAGTTATTTGTTTAATTAATTTAAGCATTTTGATTAACGTGAGGATAACAAAGTTACAAAAATACGACTTGTTATGGATCATTTATCAGAAAAACATCGTATCGAAATTTTAATAATGATATGGAGACAGAAGGAGAACACAGGAGGAAGCTTGCAATTTGTTTAATAACGTGCACCCCGAATACCATATTTATCAGTCTACTGTAAGTAAAACTTTGCATAAATTTCATGAGACGGGTTCTGTCAAAGATCGTCCAAAAACGGGCAGACCTAAAGGTCTAAATAATGAACAACGTGAGAATATAATGTTGGCTGTCGTGGAAAATCCACATGTTTCTGTTTGACAAATTGCTCGTGAACATACTTTGAAGAAATCCACTGCACACGAAGTTCTAAGAAAGGAGAAGTGGCATCCGTATAAACGTTGTATAGTTCAAGGATTATTAGAAGATGATTTAGATCGAAGATTGCAATTTTGCGAAGAAATAACACATAGACTTCAGGAAAATGCAAATTTTCATAAAAATATCCTCTTCATCGATGAGGCAACGTTTTGTTTGAATGGTAGCATTAACAAACAAAACACGCGCTACTGGTGTTCGCTAAATCCTGGCCGGTATGTAGAAGGGCACACCCAACATCAGCAGAAAGTCAATGTCTGGGCAGGAATTATTGAAACCCAAATTTTGGGACTTTTTTTATAGAACATAATTTAACAGCGAATGCTTATCTAGATTTTTTAAGATTTGACTTAGTTCCTGCTTTAGCTGTTCTATTTCCTAATTCAGATGTACCCCATAACAGAATATGGTTGCAACAAGACGGGGCTCCTCCTCATTTCCAAATTAATGTCCGACAGTTTCTTGATAATACTTTCCCTTATCGATGGATAGGCAGAAGAGGTACAGTAGAATGGCCAGCTCGCTCGCCGGATTTAAGTCCACTTGATTTTTTTCTGTGGGGCCGTCTCAAAAATAAGATTTATGTCGATATGTGTGAAGATATTGAAACTCTAAAAGACCGTATTAGAACAGAGATTAGAGCTATCACACCAGAAACGATTCAAAATACTGTAAACGAATTTGAAAGACGACTCTATCATTGCCAAGCTGTAAATGGTGCACACTTTGAACACCTTCTATGAACTGTAGAGTGTAGTTATACAAAATTTTCAATTCGTAACAGATGAATATTGAAATAAGCTTTCAAACAATTTTTTGCATTTTAATCAAAATTTACTTATGCAAGTGTATCAAAGTTTTACATCATTGAAAAGAGAAAAACATTCTCTATCAAATGAGTACAATAAAGGAATACCTCCCCATTAAAGAAAATTGAAGCATTATTCGTTGCGCTTTTGTTCCTTTAGAAAATAGTTATTTGGTATTGCCCTGTAATGTAGAACTAAACACTAAACAACTTTTATAGGAAACATTTTTCTATAAATCCATATTTACTAAGATATATAGGATATTCCATACTTTTCGGACACACTGTATAATTGAATTTAAACGATTGTTTTAGAGCAAATTTTTATTTGACTTTATTACTAGAAACATAAATTCATGCTGTTATTTTATTAATAATTTAAATCATAATTAAAATCGTCAGTTAGAAGATTCCCTTTCAGTTTTAAAAGATAAAATATTTTTTTTATTAAAGCAAGTTTTCTGAAGCAAATTCCAACGCAATTTTATTGAAACAGCATCCTAGACTCCCCAAGGAAAAAAAGTTAAACATTAATTTTTCTAGAAAAGGCGAAGTAAATGTTAAATAAATACAAACTTTTTGCAAAGTACATTTACATTGCCTTAATTAGTTTTTTATTTTTAAACAAGTTATTCACTTATATTCCCAGGCTTCTGTTGAAAAATAATAAAAAAAATAGGGACGTTTTTTGAGCTTACCTAAAATTTAATATTTTATATATTGTATGGACGAAGGCGTTTTCTTTTATTTTAATTAATAAATCTTTTCTCTTTGTTGCTGAAAGATAATTCACACTGAAAATAATTTTTTATTAAACAACTAGTGTTTTAGATGTTTACTTCAAATGCAATAGGGAAACTGTGGATTATATTTAATTTAATTAAACAGAATTCTCAATCTTGTAATCAGTTTGGGTGGATAGTTTGGGATGGCTTCAATACAAAAGAACGAAACAAAAACGTTAGAACGTTACAACTTCCTTGGAAAAAATCTGTTCGGGTTCTGCTAGAATCAGCGTTTCTCAGAGTAATATCACTAGAAACATCTCTAGAATGGAGTTCAGGGAAAAGGTGCGAACCTGAACATGGGCAATTTTAACATTCCATAAAGCTTACACGCATTTCTTATCTTGCAGCACCACTGAACACATAAGAAACGTGTAGTTTGTCTTATGAATGTTTGATTTATGTGATATCTCATATTACCTTATGATGTTAAAAAAATTTTCTTACAGTTACAGTCTAACTCTCACTTAATGTATAAGTTGATAGAATTTTAGGATATCTGTCTGTGATTTCTGTTAGTGCTCTTGACACATAGGTAATAGACTTAACCCTCCTGCATTAAACAACATTCAATTCCTGTCTGACCGGTCGCCTACCCCTGAATCCGTGACCTATTTGTCTTCATTGAAACTTTTTTAGTGTGGATGGAGCACTAATTAATTGTCTAATGCTTTCAAGTGCCTTGTTACGTATATTTAAATAACTAGCATAACTTTATAAATTTCTGTGCTGTGGTTATTTTTGGTATAAAGTTCCTGAGATAGTTGATCATACTTAAACCTCTTGGTAACTCTGCATCTTAGATGGGTTTGATTCAAAGATAGGAAATGTTTGATAAATTAGTCTAAGAATTTAGTATTTAGACTTCGTATGTAATGCTAAATTGTTATAAACACCTACTTTTAAGTTTTATAATTAAGTATAAATTAGTTTTAAGTACATCTTGAAAAAAAAAACAAATCTAATATTGAAAACGATTTAACATTAAGTTAAATTATTTTGACGAAAGCTTAAGAATGCCGTCGTTGGCAGGAAATGCATTTAAATTGCACCATCAAAAGGAATGCTTGCTCATCTCAAGGTCAAGCCACCTGAAATTTTGCTGATGCAGTTCAACTTTACAAAATTATTTATTTGAAAAATAAAATATTTGTTATATTCAGCATTTTATGTATTATGATTCATTTTAAATTGCGATATCAAGACCAAACTAGTTTTTAATTGAACACGTGGTTAATTAAACTATCTTTATTATTATTTTTATTTTTAGAGAAAGAATTAACATGTTTTTCAAACGCAGCAGGAAGTGAGATTGCATTTCATGATGTAATTTTCCTGGATTTTTTTAAATTAAATGTGAATGCCAAGGAAAACACGTGTCAGTCTTTTTATATAGTGTTAAGAGGGCAGCGGCAATAGAGTAGTTGCAATAGATCACTCGTAAAATTGTCTTCAAAAGAAATCAGTCTTTAAAACCCTTAAGTGGGCGTGTGGTTTTTGGTTTAACATAAGTTGGTAAATATATATATTTAAACACAAGGTGTAGGGTAGCTCTCAAAGCAACAAAAGCCGTATCGTACAATATTTGTTTAAAGTTTTCTGTGTACAGGGCCGGCGCAAGGCATATGGTGAATATGGAGCACTTCATACTTGAGATTTTTTTGAGTATGGAGTTCCATCCAACATATATATTTTTTATTTCTTATTATTTGATTATTTAATGTACAAATATACATATCATTTATAAATAATAAATAAATATTCATTATTTATAGATGCTACACAATAAAAGAACTTTTTAATCCGTTCTTAGACTCTACCTGTCCCTCCCAGAATTTAATCTTTCATATACCATTCGTTACTGCTGCTGGAGAATAGTTACTGCCCAAAAGGTTTTAGGACCTGTAACGGGCCAGTGCTCAAAGGTATGCACAAGTCCCGTCCAGACCAATGGTAGATGTTAAATCCCGTAGCTCATGCCGCAGATGGGGTGGATTCTCAAATAAACTTGGCTAATCTCTCACAAAGAGAAGCTCACCGTTTTCCAAAACTCTTATTAAACTAATAGATGGTCGTAAAAGAGGGCGCCAGCAGTCGTAGATCGAAGGGTTCTGATGGTCGGTCACGCGACTACTCGTGAATCCGACACCCTGTATATAGGCCTCTTACGAAACCTCACCCTGTGTGTAACTTACCTCGTGGAAGCTCTATTAAAACTCGCTCTGACGTTTCACCAATGAGACTCAATACACAAAATAAACACTGTATAAGCACTTGATTTGTCTTACTTAATTTTGCTAAGGAAGTCCTCTGAAGACTTCCTTCTTTTAAAACGATACAAGAGAGAAATGCCAATTCAATATTTACTTCTCTCTTGAGCAAAGATATCTAGTTTATAATTGAAATTTGGAATATACACTACGTGCTTTTTGATAGCCAAAAGAACAAAATAATGAAATTAAGCTACTTCGCCTGGACCAGAGATCCACTTACAAAAACAAAAATACAAAAAGTCGACCTTACTTACATTTATTAAAACAATAATGATAACAAAAAAAATGAGTCAAACACACACAAACAAAAATACAAAAACAATAACAAAATAACACTACAAAAGAATATCAATAAGAGGCATAAATTAATTTCTGTTTGGAGAACAGAGTCGATAAAATAATAAAAAACAGAAATAAACTATAAGAAAAACAAATTATTACAATAAACAAAGCGAAATTATTCTGTTACGTTAAAATTTTAAAAGAGAACACGAAAGATCAAAATTCAAATATTAATTAACCCGACTAAGGTAAAATTGACCATAAATTGTTAAATGTTGGCAACTGAACTTTACATTTAAGAACAAAGAAATGATTGCCAAGTTAGTAATTTTGTTGCAACAATTTATCAAACACTAGCTAAAATTACCTGGGAACGTTCCTGTTACAAATTAGTTAAAAAGTTACTTGTAAAAATTATGATTCAATAAAACAATACGAAACTGATCTTGTCTAAGCAAAGTTTTCGTATAAAATATTTCACAAAGTTCGACGTTCTCCTAGTCTTTAAACATTAAAATTCATATAATAAAACATAGCAGGTTTTCTTTCTTACTCATACAGGAATTCTTTCTTCCAGAAGGTATGTGCAGACCTCTGTTTTCCGACGAAAGGCAGCTAGATCCAATAATGTTTTCTAAGAGGGTCGCTTCACTTAATTTGGTTTGAATCCAATTAGGGGATGTAGAGGTAAACGTCGAAAATTACCACACGTTGGTTCAAGTCAACAGCTATCCACGTAATGCCTAACCTCTGCGTTTTTTTGTTACGCAGTTCGTACTTACGGAAGTGGGGTTAAAAAGTCGAATATATACCCTAACAGATTAAGACATAAATACTCTTTATGCGACAATGGAAAATTTTACTTGTAGATTTACCAGCTTAAACCTGACTCAACGGAGACCGGGTGACTTCAGCATTCGCGACTAAGGTTCCAGGAATTTGATATTGGAAATCAACGAAAGACACGTCTACTGGAGTCTAGGTGTCGAGACCACCAAAATATTAATTCTTTAAAATAACATTATAACAAACATTCGTTTAATGAAACAATTTAAATATTGCGCGCCAAGAAAACAAATATCCGAACGAAATTGAAAAACAGGGGCGGATTTAGTGCGAATTTAAAAATAACATTACAGACTCCAGCTTACAGTGGCCGAAATACGCCACCCAACGTTGTATTTTTGGGAAAGAATTCGTAAAATTTATATCTCAGGCTTCGGACGTTTCTGGGAAATGAAAGACATAAATTGAAACCCCCATACCAGGGGATTACGAAAAAGTATACAGAAATATACGTAACCAAGCCGTTCTTGTATACATAATTTTAGAAATTTTGGGGCGATAGGGTAAATGAAAACTTCTAACTGGTGAAAATATGGAAGAATCTATTCAAAATAAACACCGTAGATGTAACTCAAGCCTGCAACTACACATGCCAAGTTTCAACCTATTTGCTCCAACCACACCGGCGAGTTTAATTTGTATGTTCCTTGAGCCATCCGATTTGGCAAAAAGTTCATAATTCCAACCAATGCATCTCGGCCACCGAAAGCTGGAACAATAAAACCTTTTGGGCAATAAGTAACTACTCTCCAGCAGCATTAACAAATGGCATATGAAACATTAAATTCTCGAAGATCGGACATTATGGCTTTAAATGTTTTTCCCAGCTCTACTGATTCCATCTTTTTGTCCTCTTCATTCATATCTATGAACTGTTTTTCGTCCCTTTTATGCTTTCATTACTCTTCTCTTAAAGGATCTTTCTCTTTGGCTTCTTTGAAAGCGTTACACACCCAACACTGATCTCTTTTTGGACGATAGAAGACAAGAACTGGTTCCAAATCGTGAAAAATACTTTGGTACACAAACTATGAAACCGCTATTACATTTTTGATATAATCGGTACATAGAGGAGATATTTAAATTTGTATCTTGTTACGTGCCAAAATGAACTTTAAGACACAGACTTATAATCAGCGACTAAAAGGCACGAAGAACTAAGTTTGTTGATGTCCAGATTAGCAAACAATCGAAGACGGCTAGGTTCGAAATGCTTACTTACCACTAAACTAACTTAAAATCGGTACTAATTGAAGGCACCACTATGGATTCAGCCAGATAACAAGATTCAAAAGGACCATAGTTCCTCTTAAATCGGCAACAGCTTTACAAATACTTACTAAAGCTTTCTGGAACAAAAAGTTAAACCGCCCTATACAGAGGTATTTCCAATTCACCCTGTATATAGGTTTCTTTAACTAAATTTAGAATATTTAAATTAAATCATCAAATCCTTTTTAGATCATTCAGTATATCAAGGTTTTTTTAATCGCCCGGTATATTCTTTACTAGTTAAATTTAGTATGACTGAATCATATTAATAAAATGCTTGGGTGACCAATATTTTCACTTAAACCAGTGCATACAAGTACAATAAAAAGGCTGTTTTTTTTCAAACAACAAATCTATTATGAAACAAAAAAATTAAATAAACGTTACATGCAAAACAAAAAAAAGAAAACAAAGCAAATAAACAGGTGATTACACAAAATAGATAGGGCTTTAAGAACCAAATGTTAATGATATTATTAAATCTTACTGCGCAGAATTCTGGCTAGTGACGCTCGAGGGGAATCCCTAAACGCCAACAAAATGCGTGGATCCCGTCCAACGTCCTATTAATATCTTACAGCACATTTAATAGATTTAAAATATCTGATTTCATTTAACAAAACTTGATAATGAATTCGTTCGTACGTACAGATTAAAAACAAGCAAAATAGTTATGATTAAAATAAAACTTGTTCGCATTATAAATTTCACATTTGACTTTACTGAATTTTAAATTCATTGTTCGTGAGACAAATGCTGAACTAAAACGAACACAAAACCACAATGATTATGCTAAAAATAGTCGCTATAGATTTACATTAATACCAAGGAAAAATCTCACGGTTTTCCACTGGACAAGTTTTGAATGCACTTTGTTTATTTAGGCCAAACGAACGTAAACACTGCTGTAATTGGTGTTGAACAACTAACCTTTAAATAACTGTGATGGTCCAAAGTTTTATTCACTGCATATTCATTTACTTAAAACATCGAGGACTGGCTGTTCCACGCAGCGATAAAGGGGGTCAAAATGATGACGAATTCCACTACAAATTTCGCTTTAAAGCGAAGGAAACTTCCAGCTTCCAATGTGTTCAAAATGGTGGCCTCTTTTCGAGATCCAGCTCTACAATGAAATACTTAAAATGCACACCCAGAAAATGATAAACTTAATAGACCACCAACACTAATTCCATAGAAAACGCCTCACAAAACTCCCCTACAACTCTTCTACTCAATTTTCAAAATCTTACTGCCCTTAATGGCGTCGGACACGCCCTGATCCGCACGCCACGCGCGCAGATGCGACTTATACAGTAAGTAAATTATGCAGATTGCTACTGCGCGAAACCAACTACTCTCTACAACCCTATTTCTTAATAGGGGTCACGACGCAACCCAACTTAAAGTAATTATCGTGTGAACGTACGTCTGACGTTGTAAATATAAAGATCTTAACAATCTAGATAGTTTTTAGTCTACACGCCTGCAGTAATGTGACTCTGTCGTTGGAAAGGAATTGATATGATCCTTAACTTACTGCCCGTCTACGTCAGATGTTGCATTGTGGGATTTGCTTTTCTTCCTTTTATCATAGCTCACAAAAATTTCCGTATTTTTTATTCCTTCAATACACTTTTTGATGACTATGAGATACAGCAAAAATAGCGAAAAAAAACTTGAGGTAGACTCTATGTCCTCTATTGTCTGTTAAATAATACATATTTGAGTCTTTTCGGTTTTTTGTTACAGGGCTTAGTTTACTTGTAGACACAGCCACTATTTATATTAAAGAACTTAACAGTGTTTTTGTCTCGTATAATCTGCTTAGCTGTAATAATGTGCACATAATTGTTCCTTTTGGTTTTCAGAAAAATGTCTTGACATTTAAACCTGCAATTTAGGCAATCTACTTTTAGAAGCCTTTTTTCTGGAATTTCTTTTCCACGATTAATGTACAAGGCATGTTTTTTAAGTAAGTACCGTTTCCATATTAAAAAAACACAAGCGCATTTTCTAAAACAGTTTTATTATTACATGAAAGCCTATACCTTAATCTACTTTTCAACATAATTTTTACCAACATTAAGGCACTTATTATAACAAACAACCAACTTTTAAATTCTATCTTCATAAAAATCTGCCGCCTGATTTCATAGAGAACACTTTCTGAAACCTGAGGAAACTCGTTAGATAAGAACGAACTTTTGCATCAACTTTCTGCACCAAGTCTTCAGTGATGACAGATGGTCACTCACTTCTTACATCATCATGAACATTAGTATGGCCATCTTCAAACGCTCTAACTCGTTTTATTACTATTCCATCGCTCGTAGTGTTTTCTCCATAAACTTCACTAACCTGCCGATGAATTGCGACCGCTTTGACGTTTTCTGCACACAGAAAACGAATCATTGCGAGTATTCTACACTCGGCAGGATTTTCAGTTAACTGAGGCATTTTAAATAAACACAAACAAACGTAAACGCGGACAATTGCTTCTGTTATGCCGTCTGTACGTAGCCACTATAGTCTAAATCAAATAAGAATAAAGTAGGTGGCACTGCGGTGCAAGGCAGATTTAAGCAACTGAAGTGTTCGAAAAGGGCGCCAAATTTGAAATTGCTTTCTAATAGTTGTTCAAGAATATGTATAAAAATTAAAAACCAGTAGCTGACGAACTATGAATAAATGAAATAGTAGATTTTTATAATGACAAAGTATAATGAATAACCTCATAAGTATATACCTCTTACGAAGCAAGGGAAGTTACGAGTTAACATGTAAATGTTTATTTATTTAGTTTTTACATAAACAAAAAGGTAAAAAGCCTGTAGTACAAGTCAATTCAATAATTACAAAACATATTTTAATTAAGGAGCAGGAGTTGTAGGTACTGTATATAACAATAGTGCATCCATTTTGCTGTTTGTGTATTTATACTTCTGGTAATCACTCTACCTCCATATCATCGTCAGCAGAATCCTCCTCGCTAGAATTCTCCGACTCTAAATTAATCACAATTTTCTCAACCACTTGTTCTGTTATTCCGTCTAAATCCCACATATGATTTTCTTCACGTATTACATGATTGACACAATCATTCCACTTTTCTGCAGTTACACCAGCAATTCCATCACATAAGAGTTGCTTTACCTCTTCGATAGAGTACGTTCGATTATTAACAGCAACATGTTGCTTAACTTGAGCCCATACTAGCTCAATAGGATTCAGATAACAGTGATACGGTGGTAATCTTAAAATTAATCTTCCACTCTTTTTAATAAGTTCATCGATGACATATGGTGTTGGATGTGATAACACATACTGTTTTACCAATTCTAATAATTGCAATTTCAATAAATTATCTCTTGGTGTAACTTCCTTGCCATAAAGCCAATCAATAATCTGATCTTTTCTCCAATTCCGAGTGGGTACTTTATCAGCTTTAACACTATGATAAGGGGCGTTGTCCATTACAATGACCGAATGAGGTTCTAATTTAGGTAGGATCCCTTCCAACCACATTTTAAAAACATCTCCATCCATGTCTTGATGATAATCACCTACAAACATTCAAATAATTTATTGTAATAAAAAAACATACAAAAACAATACAGTCCTCACCTGTCTTCTTGGATTCAAAAGTTAGAAGTCCTCCATCAACAAAGCCAGATTCACTACCGATGTGAACAACTATTAACCTCTTTCCTTTGCCTGATGTATCTTTGATTCCTGTTGAAAGGCCTTCAAATAATGCTTGTCTGGCAGTTTTAATGGTAGTATCATGCCAAACTTTGCTTCCCACATGTCCTGCATTAACCCATGTTTCATCTGTGTAATAAATCGTTCTTCCTTCTTCTCGGTATTGTTTAATAGCAGTTAAATATTTTCTTCTCCACAAAACAATAGTTGGGTTTTCAATCAAAATCGTTTTTCTTGTTCGTTTATCATATTTGAATCCTAATTTTAATAACGTTCTATGTAATGTTGAATAACTAAAATCTGGTAATGAATCGTCTTCGTAAACAGTTGGAACTTCATTTCAAAAATAAAAACAATGTACATGTCTTCGTATGGCAGATTTCTCGAAGTCTTCAAGTTTCTGAAAACATGTTTTTGATTCCCTAGTTTTCTTAGGAGATCGTACCAATCCAGAAGCTTCCATTTGTTTAATTATATTCCACATCGTATTCTGTCCGATCCCAACTTCAGCCGACGTTTGCTTGACTGACCAAGTCTTACTGTTGTTTTATAAATGTTTTAAATAGACATTGTAAGCCATAAGTCTCTGACCACTTTTTACGTGTTTTCCTTTAGCATTTTTGAAAACTTCAGCCATAATCGCAAATATAACCTGAAATATTGCATTGATATTTTGATCATTAGGTTGTTATAATTCAAATTATAATTACCTGTATAACGATACGCTGAGTTTAATGAGCTCTTAAAAGAACTATTTTAATATAAATAAAAGAATAACAGCAATACCAAAAAAAGACGTAAAATAACAAAATTAGAATAACAGGCTAACTGACCCTAACCAAGCAAGAAGGAAAAAGTGTGGTTATATTACTACTTCACAAAAGCCAACGTTGTCACGTCTCCGTTTCTTTTAGGTTTGTCTTATCATCTATTTTTAAGGCATTTATGAAAAGTACGTTATATATTTTTCAGTTATAAACATTACTAAAAAATTGTTTTATCAGATATATATCATAAAACATTTCTTTATGTAACTATAAGTAATTTACTTTCGTACATCTGGTAACACGGTATTCAATAAAATCAGCATGTTAAAGTTGTGTAAAACGGACTCGTTTATTAACCAATGAGGATGAAGGTCAAGCTGTCCCTATCATTTCCTTCGCTTTATTCTTATTTGATTTATACTATAGATGCAGGTACTCAACGCAAAGGCGCGGATCACCGACCGCAGCGCTGCAGAGGTCATATTTAAAAATGGTACTTACTTAAGAAACACGCCTTGCATTTATTACTTTTACACTTATTACTTACCACCTTTGTGCATACGAAACTTTTTAGTTTTTTTCATTACCTAATGTATTTAACTCATTTTGTAAAAAAAATCACTTAACCCCTGTGTGCGCTAAACAATCGGTTTTTTTACACTCCATACCTTATAAAATCATGTTCCGCCGGCCCTGTCTGTGTATGTTAAAAGTCAAACAGTTACTGAACCAGTTAATAATAATAATAATAAACCTATGAAGCTTATATTTTATAAAACAATTATTCCTGACAATACTGTAAATTGCCGTTTTACTGCTTCTTTATGCTTTATCTAGCCGTTATAGTTGTGACAGCCAAGGAAGATGATTGTGTGGAAAAAAAATTCGAATTAAATCTGCAAATAGTTTATTAAATGTATCACTTGATAAATGTATAATTTTAGGTAATATTACATTTCGAAATTTCCATAGATTAGTGTCATAGATTGTTAGTTTCAGCTTTTTTACGTTGTCGAACCTGAAAATGATTGTAAATTACTATAAATATGGTTTTATGAAACTTACCTACGGTCTTGAGATTTCTTCATAATCATTAATCAGTTATTTTCCATCCACTTTTATTGCTGGTTTTTCTGCATTGGACTTTATGTTGTTGCTGAGAGTAAGGAACAAACCCCTATTTACAATCAGCAGCATATTAATTGAGTCTACACTGAAGCTCTTCCGGGAAGTCGTCATGACTTCGTATACCACCGCATTGCTGATTAAATCACTGATGAGTTATCGATAGGTATCTAAGACCAGTAGTCGGCCGTAAAGGCATTCTGTGTGTTGTGTAACGTAACCTTGCGTTACGTATACTTACAATAAAGACCGGCTTATGGTCTGCCCTGCTAACTCAAGTCGGGACCTTGGATCGTGGGCGATTGAAAGGAGCAGATCAAACAACAAGACAACAGTTTAATTTAAGGAACTCTATTGAAATTAATTGACAAAATAATTACACACAAATTTTGTATATTGTACCAAAATACCTATCAATACCTATTACAAATAAGTGAGTACATAACCATCAATGAGTACTTTGAAATAAAAACAACTTAATAGAAAATTAAATTCTAAAATTTCAAAAAATAGCATACTAAAGGGCGCCAAGTATTAATTAATTTAATTCTATCTAAACATTAATAAAATGATCGTTGAGTTACAGGAAATAAAAATTGTAACAATAACATTTAGATTATATCTAGTTTTATTAAAGTCCATAAACAATTAATAAATTTAAATTTCCAATCCCTTAGATAAATCATTTGAAATAAATGAGAACAGGCGATAGGTAACACAAGATCAGAACAGATTCGAATAACTTACTTGATACCGCAGATTCCGCTGATGTAGCTATGTCAGACAGAAACATTGTTTATTCACAAACTAAAACAGATCAAATACACATAGCTGTTCTCATATTTTGTGACCCATCACTTAAGAAATCATTAGAACAAACCCAACATTGAGATCATAGATAGTTTAAAAAATTTTGCTTTAAACAACTGTTAAAATAAAATTAATTTTATAGACAGGTTTTGTTTTAATCATTTAATTATTTTGTGTAACTTTTTCCCAAATCGAAAAGAAATTAAGTATAAGCTTTCCTCACTCTATTTTAAGGTAGGCACAGTTGAGAATAAATTAATGAAAAATTCTTGATAACATAAGCAGCCGTTCCAATGCCGAATGTTGCCATTCAAAATCATTCGCTGACGCGCATTTACGAAGAGTCACGAATAGTCCCGGAACTTAGGAAGGGACACAGAACAGCTCCCCACTACATCACCAGAAGGACCTTTTTTCCCCAAGACCGATGTCGTTTCCAGCGAACTGGCCTCCCAAAGAAGCTATGGAGGACACGCAAGCAGGTGAGAACGGAGTAAAAAGAAGGGACAAACCAACATATCTTCAATAGATTTGAGGCTTCCTAAAGAATTTTACCAAAACAAAGTAATCCAAAATTGAGAAGGCTAGTGCACACACACTTTCACAGACACACACCCGTGGAAGAACTAGGCACTTTCCCACAAAATGGGAAATTTAAAAGAACGGTTAGAAACCGTAAAACAAACAATGAGCGACACACACCCGTGTGTCACAAGACGAGTTCTTAAACTGCTCCCGTCAAAATTCGGAAACTTGGTCTGCCGGTAAAACGGAAAATCTACAACCAATGGCCATTCAGACAAAATTTAAAAGTGAGTCGACTGATCTCATGTGTCAATTAGAGAACACCAAAGGAATATTTGTCAACTGCGGATTGGTCCAGAAAATACAAAAGAAATTTAACTTCGGAGAAATAATCAAGAAAATATCAACACGAAATACGCATTCTTTAAGAAAAACTATATATCAGTGAAACAATAGAAATATTAATAAAGCAAGCAGAAAATAAATTTAAATCCTAACAAGTGAATAGGATATCTAAACAAAAGGCTAATGTCTAAAAACCTGAAAACAATTCGCATGCAAATAGTACTAAATTAATCAAAACTGATTAACCAATCCCAAATCTAATAGTCAATAATTAGTCAGCGAAACGATAATAGCTAACCTCTTTTAATCAGTTGAAACCAAATAAATGTCGAACAGCGCTATTAAACGAGTTAAATCCCATAAAACAAGCAGAAATTAACTCTACAAAAGCAAAAGAAATCAACTTAAACTACATCTGGCATCTAGAGACAACTATAGATTACAAAAACATCAATCATGGCCATTCTAGAGTAATTACAACAAAATAATTCTTAAGATTTTTAATGCAAAGAAAATTCTCGTATCAACATAAATTTAATACAAGCAAATTTATTAGATATTTCATTTCGATGATATACAGTGTGTCCGAAAAGTATGGAATATCCTATATATCTCAGTAAATATGCATTTTATGGAAAGTTTCCTATAAAAGTTGTTTAGTGTTTAGTTTTACATTATAGGGCAATACCAAATAACTATTTTTTAAAAAACAAACGCGCAACGAACAATGCTTCAATTTTTTTTAATGGGAAGGTATCCCTTTATTGTACATATTTGATAAAGATGATATAAAACTTTGATACACTTGCATAAGTAAATTTTGATTAAAACGCCAAAAATTGTTTGAAAGTTTATTTCAATATTCATCTGTTACGAACTGAAAATTTTGTATAACTACACTCTACAGTTCATAGAAGGTGTTCAAAGGGTGCATCATTTACAGCTTGGTAATGATAAAGTTGTCTTTCAAATTCGTTTACTGCATTTTGAATCTCTGTTGTAATAGGGTCTTTTAGAGTTTCAATATCTTCAGACATATCGACATAAATCTTATTTTTGAGATGGCCCCACAGACAAAAATCAAGTGGAGTTAAATTCGGCGAGCGAGCTGGACATTCTACTGTATCTTTTCTGCGTATCCATCGATAAGGGAAAGTATTATCAAGAAACTGTCGGACATTAATTCCGAAGTGAGGAGGAGCCCCGTCTTGTTGCAACCATATTCTGTTATGGGGTACATCTGGATCTAGTTCATTAGGAAATAGAACAGCTAAAGCAGGAACTAAGTCAAATCCTAAAAAAATCTAGATAAGCATCCACTGTTAAATTATGTTTTATAAAAAAAGGTTCCAAAATTTGGGTTCCAATAATTCCTGCCCAGACATTGACTTTCTGCTGATATTGGGTGTGCCCTTCTACATACCAGCCCGGATTTAGCAAAGACCAGTAGCGCGTGTTTTGTTTGTTAATGGTACCATTCAAACAAAACGTTTCCTCATCAGTGAAGAGAATATTTTTATGAAAATTTGCATTTTCCTGAAGACTATGTGTTATTTCTCCGCAAAATTGCAATCTTCGATCTAAATCATCTTCTAATAATTCTTGAACTATACAAGGTTTATACGGATGCCACTTCTACTTTCTTAGAACTTCGTGTGCAGTGGATTTCATCAAAGTATGTTCACGAGCAATTTGTCGAACAGAAACATGTGGATTTTCCACGACAGCCAACATTATATTCTCACGTTGTTCATTATTTAGAGCTTTAGGTCTGCCTGTTTTTGGACGATCTTTGACAGAACCCGTCTCATGAAATTTTTGCAAAATTTTACTTACAGTAGACTGAGAAATGTAGTATTTGGGGAGCACGTTATTAAACAAATTACAAACTTCCTCCTGTGTTCTCCTTCTGTCTCCATATCCCAGCATTATTAAAATTTCGATACGATGTTTTCCTGATAAATGATCCATAACAAGTCGTATTTTTGTAACTTTGTTATCCTCACGTTAATCAAAATGCTTAAATTAATTAAACAAATAACTTTTCGCTTTAGTTCGGTTATTAATTGACATTTCTACGACTCATTCAATTGTTGCAACAAACAAAAGTGTATCACACCAACCATAATGTGACTAGATGATACTGAAAATTTAAAAGACCGCGTCTTGAAAGGTAACACATAAAGAAATAAACTTTTAAGCGTTATTCAAACAATTTTTTGCGTTTTAATCAAAATTTACTTACGCAAGTGTATCAAAGTTTTACATCATTAAAAAGAGAAAAACGTTCTCTATCAAATGAGTACAATAAAGGGATACCTTCCCGTTAAAAAAAATTGAAGCATTATTCGTTGCATTTTAGTTTTTTTTAAACATAGTTATTTGGTATTGCCCTGTAATGTATATGCATATTTACTTAGATATATAGGATATTCCATACTTTTTGGACACACTGTATAAGGTGGTCTAAAAGTATATATTTTTGTACGAATTCTTATAGGAACGGTGAAATAGATTGAAGATATTAAACGGCACCCGGTGAAGATAATCAGAATTATTAAGGACCTATGTCAGGTTCATAAAAAAATAAACGTAACATGTGTATCTCTAATAAACAGGTTTTACTATGATTTTTTCTAACTTATTGAAGACTGTAATAAGCTGTTTTAAATTAAGAGTAGTAGATGTTGCATTAAGTATTTACCACAAGCAAGAGCTCTGATAGAGAAGTAAAGTGTATAAAAAAACTTTCCAGGTTCAGGTCGTGTACATAAGAACTACTAAGAATAGGATGGTATACTATTTGCAAATTTTTTGAATAGGTAAGTAATTGCTCTATTGTCAACATCAATTTCCAGGTTGAAGTTAATTTGTAAAGATTAACCAATAAACTGCTTGTCAAAAGTAAAAACCAAAATGACAATTTAACTATCTGGGCTCTTGTTGCATAAAGCGTTTTTAGTGTTGTCATTAGCTAATGGGATGTTAATTTTAAAATCTAGAGATGTGATTGGCGAATTTTAAGTTAACATTAAATTCTATTTCTTCTAATTGTAAAATCTGCTAAGACTAGGTTAAAAATTGAAGGGGTGGATGGATAAAGGAGAAATGTAAGATTTTGCATTGCGATGTTAGCCTCTTTATTCAAACTACTTACGAAAGAATTGTGTTACATAGCACCTTTATGCACTTCGTATCTTCAGAATTAATGCTTTACGGACTAGAAAAGGTATACCATAGGTTACTTAAGCACACAGCGCCTTTATTCACACTTAAATCTCAAAAAATGCACCTTTATCCATCCGCCCTTTCAATCATCTTAACGCTTTTAATGATAGCAGCAACATAAAACAACTTGTCGTTCAGTTATCAAAAAAAACAAGAAATTAATTGAAAAATACAACGCGATATAGGACGAAATAGAGTTAAAATCAAAAAAAGAATACACAAACTGAATGTTACTTAACGTTGGTTAAGGCAGAGGAAAAAAGCGCTGAACAAAGTATCATTCTTAAATGCATGAAATGCTTTTACACGAAACGGTTGCTATATGAACAAATACGGGAAATCTACTCATAGAACGCGTCATACCGTGTAGGCCGTTTCTAAACTGTGGAGTAGATTACGTGAGCCCAATTAGCATTATAGAAAGCAGAGACTGTGGTAAAAGAAAAATAATAAAATCTTTTGTAGTTAGTTTTGTCTGTAGCAAAGCAAAAGAAAGCAAAAATCATAATTATTACTGCTGCTGCGAAGCAACAGCAAAGGCCACTGTAGGCATATGCCTTTTCGGCCTTCATTGAATCTAGTGGCTTGGTTGATGAACGTTGCTGCACGCCGTCAAGGATGGAAAAGGATGGGTGATTAGAAACTTTTCGTTTAAAACATGTCTGGCTCAGTCAGGAGGGACAGGAGGTTTGGCGGGTCGACTCCGTCGTCGGTCCGGTCTTTAGTTCTGCGTCGGCTTCACCGTTGCTGCAGGTGTAAGGATAACCACGCCGAGGGCGCCTTTTCATACTACAAGTGGACCCTAACCCACCTCGGCGCACCCGTCTACTTGGCTTTTGGCATGTGGTTGGCCTCCGCAGTCTTAGTGGTACCTGAAACAAAAAGAAGAGTTGCGGCGGGAAGGGGGAGGTGTGAAACATTAAGGATAGTTGGGGATTTTGTGGATGGGTGTTCCGAGCATCGGGGGTGGAGTTGGGTTATCTGGCTTCCAGGAGATAATTTGGAGGTCATCAGGGAGCTCCGGGACTTAGGTGAGGAGAACAGCTCGGGGATGCTTGAGCTTCCTCCTGGATTTCCTGTGGATGTAACCGAGTGGAGCCTTCAAGGAGTGAAGAGCGGCGGTTCTGTTCTGCCCGATAGCCCTCTTCACGAAAGCTCCTTGCGGAAAATCGAGTCTGGCGTCTAACGCAGGAATTACGGCTAGCTCGCAAACCCCCCCCCGAAGGGATGGAAGCGATCCAGTCGAATACTCTAACACACCACTCTTTCCTTATTACGAAGCGATTCCAAGAATCTGGGCACGGCAGCTCCGAGGCAGATGAAATGATAATCTAGGACGGGGCGGAGTTTTCGTCAGTCTTGCAATAAAAGCTGTGCATTTGGAGTTAGTGTTTGATTATTTATTGGCAAGTTTTTTAAGCACCCTAAAAAGAATGATGGCGCGTAGAAGTAAAGTTGCTCAACTGTGGTCTGATAACAGAACTAATTTTGTAAGAGCTAACAGAGAATTACGTGAAATGAACGCATTACTTAATTCGCAAATGTTCAAAAACATAATCGTTGCAGATATCGAATTTATACACCCGAACTTACTGTACATGGGGGGTAGTTAGGAAGCAGGTGTCAAAGCGTTTAAACATCATTTTAAGCGAGTAACAGATAGCTTGATAGTTAGTATTGAAGAAACGTACAGGCTCTTGTCACAATTTAAGGCACTTAGCCTCATTAAACTATAATCTCAACGACCTTGAGGTGCTAATGCTGAGACATTTCTTAATTGAAGAAGCACTCACGGCATCAATCGAATCAAGTTTGATAAACCTACCCGACAACAGGTTTTCTAGGTGGTAGAAGATTCAAAAGCTTCAACAATGCTTTTGGAGTCGTTGACAAAGAAAATATTTAATTGAATTACAACGTAGGAGTCAATGGCAACGTTCAGCTACGTCTCCGACAATATGGTAATCTACCACCACTTTTTTAGTGATTGGGAAAAATCCTAGAAGTCTACCGATAGAAGAAAACGAGAGGGCAGTTAAGTGAATGTTTTGGTACTAATAGTCCGCATTGAACAAGACACTTGTAATTTGTGAATCTCATGAACATTCAACATTTTTTTTTTACATAAACTTCCTTCAATCTCACGAACAGTTTTAATCTTAAGTTTAACATTGTAATCATTAATAATTGTTATTGCATATCGCCTTTATCTATGTACATATGTATGTTCAAAATATTATTCTGCTTTGTACTAATGTAAATTTAATATTTAAATGTTGAAAAATCAAAATTTCCCAAGAGGGCAAGGATATTAAGTTCTGCGTAAGAGTAACCCTTCGTTACCCTCTTTTGAAGTTGTAACGCAATCCCACCAAATCAGGGATAAAGCGCACTAGCACCCTTGCAGTATTGAAATAGACTCGTATTCATAAAGACATCAATTTTTTTATTTCTAACTTCAACCAGTTAACATTCAACTGTGTATAATCAATTAGCTGATTAACTGTTAGTCATCTGGACTCTGCGACCCATTTAATGTGTAAAACAAAACCTTTTGTTTCTAAAACTCAAGTTTATTCTTAAGTCTTGTCTTTTATTGTGTGTATGATTGACTGGCGGCCGCCAGCAAATTCTGACATTTTTAGTAGCACTTCATCTTCATCTCCGAAGCTAGACTTTGCTTTCGCATCTACAGCTGCCCTGCGTAGAGGGATAAACCTGCTGCTATAAGGGCTATCCCGTTAAAGTTATTTTCTGCATTTCAGGTTTTGCATGCTATAACCTCTCCAGTGATGTTCTTTGTTTTTTCATTTCTTTTCTATGTAATTGTTTTAATAATTTTATTCCCCCGGTAAACTATTAAAATTATCAATTTTTAGTTCAATTGATTTGTCTTGTTTCTCA